>PJEM01018856.1:0-17586 GCA_004023845.1 Helogale parvula | reverse complement strand
AGAATGAGCTAGGGGGAGAGAGGAAGGAGGTGGACTCAGGGAGGTGACAGGCCAAGTCATGCTGGGTCCCCGGGGTGTGGTAGGACTCAGGATTTAACCCTGGGATGGCACGGGGGGGGTGGGGGGGGGTGGTCCTGGAAGGCTGTGGCCCGGGAGCAGGGACCTGCCCCACCCGGTGCTCACCAGCGCCCTCTGGCGGCAGCAGGGAGAACAGACCTTGGGTGGCCCCTGAGGCCCATAAGCCTGGGGAGAGGCCTGCTGGGTCCCAGGGGGTGGGCGGGATTCGGGGCTGCCCTGGGCAGGGGGCACAGAGGGGACGCGATGTGGGTTTCAGCTGTTCCCAAGGCAGAACCCACTGGATTTTTAAATGGACAGATGTGGGGGGTGAGAGAGGAGAGGAGGAGGAAGTCGCCATGATCCGGGTAGGGAGGGGCAGCTTATGGGGCAGACTGGGAGGGAGTCTTGGACATGGTGATTTGGGGGCTTCCGGGGGACCCTGAGGGGAAAGTGGGATGCTGGAATTCAGGGCGAGGTCCTGGGGGCCATGGTCAGCGCCCAGGGGTCACTGCAGGCCCCAGGCCCCCCACACGGTCCTCGTGGTGGTGATTTTGCACCGTGGGGCCGGATATCGGCTCGAGTCTGGCTCTAATGGGCAAAGACGCTCATTTATCTCAAGAGGGAATTTTCTATTCTTTACAGCGAAAGAGCTGACGATCAGTTCGATAGTTGACTACAGAAAGGCATGAAGCACAGACGCACAGACATGCTGACCACAGGGGGGTTCCGGGGTCCGGGAGGGGACAGAGGTCCAGCTGGGAATGCGTGCCTGTCGGCCCAGGTTCAGATCTGGGCTGTGACCACGGTCGAGGCACGGCCTCCCTCTGGCCCCCAGGAAGCAGGAGCAGCTCAAGGCTCTCCACGCCGGACTGCAGCTGGGGCTTCGAATGCCGAGCAGAGGCGCTCAGGCTGACGCCACGCGGCCCTGGGATGCTGTGGGAGGACCCGGAGCGGGGCGGGGGGGGGGGTGCTGCGTGGAGGGCGTCCCCACTGCTTGGCTCTGCGCTGCCGGCTCCCCTCCCTGGCTTGGCTCCAGCGGCGGGGGGCGCGTGGGCAGGCAGCCTTGGTTAACCCCTGCCTCCCGTGCCAGCCATGTACTCGGTGGAGATCACGGTGGAGAAGGACAAGGTGACGGGGGCCACCAGGGTGCTGTCCAGCACCACCTTGCTCCCTCGGGAGCCGCTCCCTCAGGGCATCAAGGTCTACGAAGACGAGACCAAAGGTATGCGGCCCCTCCCCTGCCCCAGGCCCCGCCTCCTTCCACAGGGCGCTGCTCTGGGAAGGGTCTCCCCCCTCAGCCCACTGTCGGCTTAGAGACCATTCATTCAGTCCCGGGCCTGCAACCCCATCTTCTGTTCATTCCGGGGACCTGACCTGAAGCTTGGCTGACGGGGGTCCCAGGCTGGGCTCTGGCGGTGGAATCAGGGAGGGACGAGGCTGTGTCCTAGGACAGCACCTCACCCGTGGGCCCGGCCCTTCAGGCTGGGGCTCACAAATAAATTTACGTAATTATTGTTGTGGTGAAGATGACAAGATCTCCAGAGATGCGGAGGGGGTCTAGCGGCGGGGGGGGGCTGGGGAGGGTCCTCGGAAGAAGAGAGCAGGGGCTCACTGGATGCACGGCAGTGCGCAAGGACAGCATGTGCAAAGGCTCTGTGGTGGGCTGGAATTTGCCAGCCTGGAGGACCTGAAAGGAGCCCGTTAGGCTGGTGCAGAGTGGGAGGCGGCAGGTGAAGCCTCGGAGGGAGCGGTGAGCAGGGGCCGAGATCCGGTGCGGCTTCGGGAGTTCCCTCTGGTGGCCGGGAGGGGACAGGGCATGAGAGACACCCGCCGGAAGCCCGGCTGGGAGGAGCAGGGCGACCTTGGTCAAAAGCGCCAACATGTCTGTCTCTATATAATTCACAAGCCATAAAATTCACTCTTTTGTTTTTAGGTAAGAAAACCTTTCTTTTAAACTGTGTTATCCATCAGGATTTAGACAGCAATTTCATAAATCTTTTGCCATTTAAACTTCTGCTGAATTTTGGCCTGGCCTGTGGATACAAGGAGCCCTGGGGAGGGGGAGCGCGGGCAGCAGTCACTATAACGGGAGGAAAAGGAGACAGGCCCACTGTAGTAAACAAAACATGTTTTAAGAAGACATTAAACAGTTATGTTCAAAACTGAGGCCAACCATTTACTCTCTTCATGTAGTGGAGGTCGAGGGGCCGGCCCCGCGGGCCGGTATAAAATTAGCTGCCCCGCCCAGGGCGCGTTAGCGGGTCCCCGAGGGCCGTCCCTGCCCAGTGCGCCACTCGGAGCGGGGGTCCAGCGCGGACACACCGTCCGCAGTCCAGTGGGCTTGGGTTTGCTCACCATGTTATACGTTCTAATTCCAGAACGTTTCCGTTCCCCAAAATAGAAGCCCATCACCCCCTTTCCCCACCATGGCATCCAGTAACCGCCTTCCTGTCTGTGGATGAGGCCGTTCCGGACGTTTCACACGTGTGGACTCACACTGTGGCCTTTTGTATCTGGTTTCCTGAGTGTCGTGTGCTCAGGGGCCATGCACGGTCATACTTTAGGCCAGATCATATTCCATTGTGGGGACAGATCACATTTTGTGTCTCCAGTCATCAGCTGATGGCTGTCTGGATATTTGCACCTCTTCGGTTTTAGAATGCTGCACAAGTTTTTGTATGGGCGTATGTTTTCATTTCTCTGGGGTGATACCAAGGCATGACTCTCTGGGTCACATGGGGAAGCTTGTGTTTAACCTTGGGAGGAACTGCTGGGGTGTTTTCTTTCTTTTTCTCTTTAAATGTTGATTTATTTTTAAGAGAGAGCGAGAGAGTGCACACAAGTGGGGAGGGACGGAGAGAGAGAGGGAGACAAAGAATCCAAAATAGGCTTCCGGCTCTGAGCTGTCAGCACAGAGCCCGATGTGGGGGTCAAACCCACGAACCGAGAGGCCATGACCTAAAGCTGAAGTCACATGCTCAGCCACCTGAGCCCCCAGGAGCTCCTGCCATGGCCTGTTCTGCCGGAGTCACCCCGTCTCCCCTTCCCACCAGCCATGCACAGGCCCTGGCTCCCCACACCTTCTGCAACACCTGTTACTGCCCCTCTTCAAGTTGTTGTTATTACTAGAGCCATCTTGGTGGTTGTGAGGTGATATCGCTCATGTTCTTGGCGGCTGCTCCGTCTCTGTGGCATCCAGGCCGCTAGGAAAGGGGCCCGCTCACAGCCCAGCTCTGCCCTGGTTGGGGCACATGGACCTGGGCGGGTGGAGCCCCCATCCCCACTCTCACCAGCGGTGTGAGCCTGGGCACGTCCCAGCTGCCTTGTCCCCTGGACAGGGGTGACCTCGAGGGCCGGAGGGCAGAGGCGATGCCTGGGTCTGCAGGAGGTCCTCAGAGAGCCCGGCCCGGCCCGGCCCTGGGGGATTCCGGACCCGCCAAACTGGACTCTGGTTGCGGAGCAATGGTTTCCATGGCGGCCGAGGGCTCGACTCCCATCTCGGGGGCGCGGCCAGTGGGAAACTCTTGGCTTGATTCTGTGTAACCCCGGACGCACCCCGCCCTCTGGGCCTCCAGCCCAGAGTTACTGCAAGGCCTTGAGGTGTGGACACCCCTCCCCAGGGATTTGGAAACTGAAAATAGAAAGTACTTTTCTTCTGGCCAGAAGCCGGCAGCTGGAGCCCTGACCCTTGGCCCAGGAGGAGGCAGGTGCCTAGGGTCCCGCCCCCCATGGGCAGCTGTGTTTCCAGGAGTTTGCGGGGCTGGCACCACAGCGTGGCAGGGACCCCTCCCAGGCTGCAGCCCTGCCCTCGGGGCTCCAGCACGGACCAGACGCTGAACCCATACCCCTTCTTACTTTCAGATGTGGGGGGAGGGGCACACCAGGCCGGGGGGGTGTCCAGAGGGGCCGGGTGTCCTTGTGAGTGACCGAGTCCAGGGCGGTCAGGAGACTGAGTGACCAAACTAAACTTTAACGCAGGGTCGACCACAGGGACCCGAGGAAGGAAGTCCCCTCCAAAACTACCCATGGGAGGGACACACACTTAGACCAGGAGAGCCAGGTCCAGACCCGGCCGGCTGTGTGACCGAGAGCTGGCCGTGTCCGAGCTCTGAAGCCGCCTGGGACCCTGTCGCCTGGTAACGCTGCAAGATGCCGGCGGACAGAGGCCCCGGTCACTGAATCCCAGTCTTTCCCGGTTTCCAACAGGCACTTCTGTGCCTGGAAATCTTCATCCGTGCGCGGGGGAGGGGCAGGGGCCCCAACAGGCAGCTTTGAATGTCAGCTGGTTTTAAGCGTGTGATTGTTTCCTATTCCTCTTTACCCCGGAGGGTGGCCCGCAGCCTCGCCAGGCCTCCCCTCCCCCCTCTCCTCGGAGCGCACGCCAGCTCACCCTGTGTGTCTGTCTCCCCCCTGCCAGTGGTCCACGCCGTGGACGGCACCACGGAGAACGGGATCCACCCGCTGAGCTCCTCCGAGGTAGACGAGCTCATCCACAAGGCGGACGAGGTCACCCTGAGCGAGGCGGGGTCCATGGCCGGGGCGGCGGAGGTCCGGGGGGCGCCCAAGGAGGCGGCGCAGAGCACCCCCTCCAGGCGGGAGATCACGGGCGTGCAGGCGCAGCCCGGAGAGGCCACGTCGGGCCCGCCGGGCGTCCAGCCGGGCCAGGAGCCCCCGGTCACCATGATCTTTATGGGCTACCAGAACGTGGAGGACGAGGCGGAGAGCCAGAAGGTGCTGGGGCTGCAGGACACCATCACGGCCGAGCTGGTGGTCATCGAGGACGCCGCGGAGCCCAGGGAGCCGGCCCCGCCCAACGGCAGCGCGGCGGAGCCCCCCAAGGCCGCCGCCTCCAGGGAGGAGAACCAGGTGGGGCCCGAGGCCCCCGCCAGCGACCCCCAGGACCTGGACACGAAGAAGCAGCGTTGTAAATGCTGCTCCATCATGTGAGGCGCCCAGGCCCCGCCCCCGCCCCGCCCTCCACACCACAGTCACCCACCGGCCCGACCCGGCGCCTGCCCGCCCTCCACCCACAAGCACGGGCCCCGGACACGCGGTTGTCACATGGTCCTTCCGAGGGCTCTTTCAATGCAAAGAGACGGACAGGGGTTCCGCAGCCCATCACCACCCCCGACATCCCTGAACCACTGAGCCGTGCACCTACGCCTGGTAGGAGAGAGACATGGACAGACCCACGTTTCCTGAAGCGAAGGGCACCCCCCCCCCACGACACGGCAGCTCCACCCACAGCGGTCCTGGCTGGGGTGACCCGGGGCTTCGGTGCAGCCCCCAGCCAGCCAGCCGCCCTCTGGGCCTCCTGCCTGTGCCTTCCTGCCACCTCCAATGAGGTCCCCGAGGGGACGTCCTGCCGGAGAGGGCTCCTGGGGGCCCGCTCTGTCCCCGCTTAGCCCCTGCAAGGGGGGTTTCCCGGCCAAAGCTCTGGTGTCCGTATCCAGGCCAGTTGGGGTGAGGCCGTGCCTCTTTGAGGAGTCTTGGTCAGAGGTCAGGTTCAAGGTCTTGGAAAGAAGCAAGGCCCCTCTGGGTACCTCCGGCCTGGTGCACCCCTACCCCCATGCTCTCTTTGGGCGTGGCCGGTGGATGCCGGAGCCTGGGAACCGAGAGCCCCAGGGACACGCCCCCGCGGGGGAGGCGTCTGTGACCACTGCGCAGCCTCCTGCAGGCTCTTCGAGTCTCCCCTTGCACAAGGCCGGGCCACAGGAGCCGCTTCTTGTCCTGAGCTCCCACTCCCACTGGGCCCTTCTTCCTCCTGGTGCTAATTTGGGGACCCTGGGGGGCTGCCCAGGACCTGCTTGGACCAGGGCGCTGGGCCCCTCCAACCATACCCGAGAGATCAGGCCACTGCCACTCCACTGGGCTCGGCACATTTCTGGCAGTGGCGGGGAGCACGCAGCCTGGGGCGAGGAGGGGGGGGTTTCTCAGCAGGAGACCCCCATTTGCTGCCCCGCCCCCGATGCGAGCCTGTCCCCTTCCCGCCGGGAGGGGTGGGGGGGTTCCCCTCCTGCGGGCAGCCGACACCTGGATCTGCCCACCAATCTCCCCCGGTTGCAGCCACGCTCGCCCCCAGAGGCACATTCGTGCACACGCTCATAGACCCTCACGTGGGGGCTGTGGTCGGTGAGGCCTCACCTCGGCCCCTCCCCCATGGGCCCCCTACCTGGCGCCCAGGGCAGGTGCAGGGGCCCGCCTCTGGCCACAGCCTGGACCCTGACTCAGCGCCGCCCCTTGGCGGCAGGGGGAGAGGGCCCCTCTGAGGTGACCCTGGGCAGTGGCCGTGGGACCCCCTCTTCCTCCTTGAGTCCTAGAGCTGTGAGCCTCCGCTGAAGTGCCCCTCCGCTTTTGATGTGTGACAAGGCCCTGATGTTCTTGACTTTCCCAGAGAAGCAAATAAACAGTGTGAACAGCCCCAGGCCCTGGATTCTTGGCTTTCACCTGGGCGGGAGGGTGTGGCCGGGCTGGGGGCGGGCCCAGCAGCGGCCCGGCCATAAAAGGAGGCCGGAGGGAGCCGGCTTCCATCCACAGCCTGGTGCTGCCTTCGGCTCACCCCGGCGCCGTGGGTGGGGCATCGGCCGAGTGCCCACCTGCACCTGCACCCACCTAAGCAGCACCTGGGGAGGTAAGGCCTGGAGATGAGGGGGCAGCTGCTGTGGCAGGCCTGTCCCGCGGTTAGCTGTGGGGCCCTCTGGTTCCCTGCCGGCGCTGGGTTCACAGCCCCCAGCTATCCTCAAGCTCTGCAGAGAGGCGGGTCCCTGGGAGACAGGCAGGGTTTAGAGACTGCCACCCCCCATTTTTGTCTCACTAGGCGGTCTTGGAAGTTGCTGGACCTCAGTTTGCCTATCTGTACAAGGGGCTTTATGAATCCTGCGTCAAAGGCCTCCTCAATCTGGGTCTCCCTGTCTCCACAGTGTCCCAACATGCTGGGTGACCCAGTCTCTGCCCTTTTGGGGCCTCAGTTTCCCTGTATGAACAGCAGAGTGCAGTGCATGAGTGGGGGGAGCAGGGAACTCAGGTTCAAATCCCACCACTGACACTCTGCCCTTCGGCAGGCTGTTTGATGGAAGAAGAGACTGGTGGTAGAGGGTCCCCACAGCCAGGCAAGAGGCGCTCAGGACAGACCCCCAGAGCAGGGGTTAAAGCCCCGCCCACCGTGTCCCCACCTGTGGGCTGACCGCAGGCCGAGCGCTCCACTCCCACAGAGATGCTGGGGGCCCACAGCCCCGCCGGTTCTCTGCACCTTGACCGAGAACCAGGCAGGATGTCTGAGCACCTGGCGGGCCTGTGGCCCATGTGGAGTCTCAGGGCCCCTGTCCGTCAGTGGGGCCTGGGCCTCGCCCACCCTGCCAGCATTTTCTGGCACTCTGGGTCCTTTGTGTAGAAGTGACCCAGGGAGTCCTCCCTGTTTGGTGATGCGCCCATTTCAGAGACAGGAACAGGTCCAGAGGGGCAAGTGGAATTCGAACCCAGACCCGGCGGAACCCCCCAGGACTAGCAGGCTGGGTGTGCCCCGGAAAGGGGCTCTTTGGGGTCGGTGGGCTGAGTCTGGGGCACGGGCCGGGGGGCTGGTTCAGGTCCTGCTGCATGACTCTGGGCATGACACCCCCTCTGTAGGGGTGCTGGAGAGCCTTACAGCAGCTGGACAGAGCTTTCCAGCGAGTTCTGGCTCTGTGAGCCGGAGGCCTGGGGGCCCGGGGACGGCGGGCAGTGGGCCTGGCGCCTGCCCTCCGCCCTGCCCAGGTATCACCTTTCTCCCTCCTCCTCTGGACTTTGTTGCCCGCGCCCGGGTGGGGCCAGGGAGGAGGGGGTCCACCTGCTTCCCCAGGCGGGGCCCTGTCCCCTGGCAACCTGTGGGCAGGGCACCAGGACGCCCGTCTCTGCCCCGTCGGCAGCACCAGAGCCAGGCTCGGAGGCTGGGGGGGCCAGGAGCCAGCACGTGAGTCCGGGGACCCAGTGTGGGGGGCAGGGGGCTTCCCGTGTGGCGTGGGCTTTGTTTCTGGGACGGGGCTCTGCGTGCCGGTCGGCAGCCCGTGCTCACCTGTGGGATCCGCGGGGGGCAGGGAGGGAGGTCCTCAGTCCCCACCTCTGCCCCGGGCCCAGCTGGGTGCAGGGTCTGGTTGGGACCTGGGGTGGGAGGGAGTGGCCTTGTGAGAGGCCCGGCTGAGCCTGTGTGACTAGGGCAGAGTCCAGGTGCCTCCCAGGTGCAGCCGGGGCCCTGGGAGATCCCTCCTTGCTGTGTGACCTTGCCCTGGCTGAGCCTTGCCCTTCCAATGGGCCTTTGCCCGAGGGCGAGAGGCTGGTGATGAGGAAGCAGATGTGTGGCACCAGGGACCATAAACCCTGTTTCAGTCTGATATCAATATGATAGGGGGTGGGGCTGGGAAGGAGCAGTGGGGGGGCTTCCTGGGAGGGGAGGCTCAGGCTTCAGGACCTGTTGTTCTGTGGCTGTGTGACCTCGGGAGAGCAGCTTGCCCTCTCTGGGCTTCTGTTCCCTCTGCTGTTAACTGGGGACAGGAACGGCCCCCTCATCCTGGGCTCATACAAGGGACGGGAGATGCTGGTGTGGCCGCTCTGTGCGCGAGGGGCCAGGGGAGGACGCAGGGGGGGTTACCGCCACTCATTTGTGCGGGGCCTCTGAGGTCCCCAAAAGGCTGACTGTCCCCCCTGGGCTTTCACCTCCTCAGGCCCCACGCAGGGGCGTTAGCGTCCGACTTACAGACGGGTACACTGGGGTGCTGCAAGAGAGGACGCCTGCCCCAGGGTCACCCTGAGAGCAGCGGAGGGTCCAGCATTTAAAGAATAGTAGCAGCCACCATGAGAGCTGGTGCCTACTGTATACTGGCTACATGGCAGACTTTCAGGGTGAAGCCGAGTGCGTGGATTCTGCCTCCAGCCAGGTGTGGACACTGAGCCAGCGATATAAGCTGGTGGGGCCGTGGGGCCTTGAGCCCAAGACCCAGCCTGAGCCCCGCGTACTGGCCTTAATGACTCACCCAAGAGGAATGAATGGGCCGAGGAGACAGTGCCCCCACCCAGGCCCCATGCGACAGGGAGACTGACTCCCTCTGGGCAGGTCCCCCCCCCACCCCCGGAGTTAATGTCTTAAGTGGCGTATAAATCCTGCTGGATGAACCTCCACCTGCCCACTCAGCAAACACTCCCACGTCACCCCTCACACGCCCGCCCGCCCTGGGGAGCTCCAGGGCCTGGGGACAGGTCCGCCCAGGCCTCGGGGTCAGCACCAGGCTCGGAGCTTGGAGGGGAGGCCGGCAGGGTCAGCCAGACCCTGACACCCAGGCCCTGGACGCCTGGAACAGGCAGTGTGTGCAGAGAACATGCTTGGCGCAGCCAGCCCTTATTAAGCCCCTGCTGTATACCAGGTTCTGGGCTGCAGCAGGGAGCGCTCCCCTGAGTCCAGCCGGAGAGGGTCCTGGGCTGAGGGCTTCAGGCGGCAGAAGACAAGTCTCAAATACACTTACTCCCCTTTCAAAGACGCATCCCCCCTGTGACTTCAGGGACAGCAGCTCCTGGGGCCTGTGTGGTCCTGGGCGCAGCCGTTTGGCTGCCATTTACTACCCAGTCTCGCTTGTTTTTACCTCTTGTTCTTCTAATTACAGTTCCCGTACTTGACACATACGAAAGCTCGCTTCATACGTGTTAGAACATGGTTCCCTTGGTCAATTTTATGTTGCTTGATCCCACTTCTCCAGCTCAGGGAGGGGCTGCGTTTTCCTCTTCCGGACTGCAGCTTTCACAAGCAAGGTGGCCTCAGTGCAGTAGATTGTGATAGAACTGCCGACGGGGACAAGGAGGAGGCCTGCAAGTCTTCCTTTCCTCGGCGGTGGACAGGCGAAGCCCACATTGGGTGCTGGGCCAAGCACGGAGATGCTCGGACAGCAGGATCCAAGGGCAGGGGCAATCTGGGGGGCTCCCTGGAGGAGGTGTCATGTGGGCTGTAGCTAGGAAGGCTGTAGAGGAGCAGAAATGTAGAAGGAGCTGCAGGAGGAGGAGGAGGAAGAGGAGGACTGGGGTAGGGACCCCTGTGAAGTTTGGGGGTTTGTGCTGAGGCTGGATGCGTCTGGGGCGGCCAGGAGAGCAGGTGCCCTTTGAGGAGAGGACTCCCAGAGCTGTGCTCAGCAGAACCCCGATGCTTGGAAAGGTGCCAGGGCCCCTGGGACGCCGGATCAGGGTGTGGTCTCTCCTGGCCCAGCAGGACAAGGTCCAAGGCGTTCCCTAGCCTGTCCTGCTATATGGCACTGAGGCGGGGGACTGTCTGGGAGGGGATAAGTGTCGCTCTAGGCAGGTGTAGGGGAGGGAACCAGGATGTGGGAGCCAGGAGACTGGAGTCCCTGCCAGCCAGCTTCGCTCTCTGGGTCTCAGTTTCCCCACCTGACCACTCTTAGTGAGGGGCAGGCCCGCCGATGAAAGAAATCTCAGAAGGAAACTGGGGTGCCTCACGTGCGGCGGCGGCCGGGGGCTCCTGGGGCGGCTCTGAGTCTGGCCGCGGCGGGCTGGGTGGGAGGCGGTCACAGGGTTCCAGGAGCGTCAGACGCTCACGGGGCAAGCTGCTGAGTGAGTCGGTACAGGAGTGAGATACAGGTGTGGCTGGATCCAGGAGTTCAAATGGCACTTTTAAGGATGGCTGCTGGTGGCGCCGCTGCTGTCAGGCCGGCTGTGTCCACGAGGGGACACGCACGGCCCCCGGCAGTTTGCAGCGTAACAGAGCAGTGGGAAGAGGGACCGATTTTCCAGGGTAATTGCAAAGTTTCAGGATCAGGATTTGGGTCACTGGCAGGCGGGTCACATGTCCACCCCCGAACCAACCACAGGGGCCCTTTGGCCAGGACTTTGGCCTTCAAGGGAAAAGAAATCGCACCTCTCCCCGAGAGAGGGGCTGCGCCCAGCCTCTGACCTGTGGCCGTTGCTCCCTTCTCCTGCAGTGAGCCCCGAGCATCTGCGGCCTGGGAGCCGTGGGCGCTGAGCCCCCCAGGCCATGGACCGAGTGACCAGATACCCCATCTTCAGCATCCCTCACTCGCCCCGTGTGGCCGGCCTGGGCCTTGAGGACGGCACCGGCTACACGTTTGAGCTGGTGGACGTGGGGCCTGAGGCCAGCAGCTGGGACCAGGACCAGCCGCGGGCCCGGCCTGCTGACCGAGAGGCCTGGCCGAATGCAGCCGGGCCGAAGGCGTCCTGGAGCCCATGTGCCTTCCCCGAGGCACGGGGCCGGCCATCCCCGTGGAGGCTCTGCCGGGAGGGAGACAAGGACGAGGAGGTGCAGGCCTGCCGCCCGGACACAGGGGCCACCCAGCCCATGCAGCCGCGAAGCCTGGAGCAGGAGCGCCGGGCGGTCATCCAGGGCCAGGCGCTCAGGAAGGGCGGCACGGTGGCCACGCTCTGGGGCAGCCCTGCGCCCCGGGACCCCAGGAGCCCTGGCCAAGCTCCTGGGCCCCTGGAGGAACACACGGTGGACAGGGAGCAGATTGACTTCCTGGCGGCCAGGCAGCAGTTCGTGAGTCTGGAGCAGGCCGGTGCAAGGGCGCCTCCAAGCCTCCCTGCCGGGGTGGCCCCTGTGTGGGGCCCGCCTGGCATCCACCAGGCCCCCAAGGCCCCCGCCGGGCCACCCCTGGCCAACGGGTATGCTGCCCCACTGAAGCCCCAGGTGATGGTGGTGGTCACGGGAGACAAGGGGGCAGCCGGTGCCCAGGCTGTGGGCGACCGTGGCTCCCGGTCCCCAGGGGGGTCCCCAGAGCCCCCGGGGGAGACACCCATCGAGCGGGAGATCCGGCATGCCCAGGAGCGAGAGGCGGCCCTGCGGGAGCAGAGGGGGCTGCGGCAGGCGGCCAGCCAGCAGGAGCTGGTGGAGATACCCGCCAGGCCGCTGCTGGCCAAGGTGAGCCTGGCCTCGAGCCCGCGGCGGGACAGAGGGCGCCCATCACTCTACGTGCGGCGGGACTTGGCGCAGGAGACCCAGCGAGAGGAAGACCACCGGCGGGAGGGCCTGAGGGCGGGCCAGCCATCCGCCCCCACCGGGGCGTCCGTGGGTCCCCAGCCTGCGCTCAAGAGAGCCCTCAGCTCAGACTGCATCCTCGGCCTGGCCTGGGAGGCCGGTGCAGCCCGCCCTGCGGCAGAGGTGAGGAGGGAGGACCGGCCGGCACGCCCAGCCTTCCACGCCTATGGCAAGCCTGGGGGTCCCTCTGCAGAGGAGGCCAAGGCTGTGAGCTCTCCAAAGGCCACAGGGCCTCAGTGGCATCTCTCGGAATCCTCTGGAAAACCACCAGGCACAAAGTCGCAGTGCTCCAAGCCCCGTGAGGGACCCCCGCGAGCTCACGCGGGTGTCATTCGACGGGAGTATTTCCGCCTGCGGCCCCTGCGGTTCAGGGTCCCAGAGGGGCCCCTGCAGGCCGAGGTCCGCCGCCCGCCAGGCTGGGAGGTCGGGGCGATCCTGGCGTCGAGGCTGCAAAGATCCCCTTCGTCCGAGCTGCTGGAGAAGGAGGTGGAGAGCGTCCTGCAGCGCGAGCGGGAGGTGGCCGCGGAGCGGAGGCTGGCGCTGTTCCCGGAGGTCTTCTCCCCTCCGCCGGAGGAGGAGGCCGAGGACTCCAGGAGCTCCTCGGCGGCTTCCGGTGAGGACGGGGTCTCTGGGGTGGGACTGGGCCGTCTGGGGAGGAGGGGCCTGGCGGGGGAGGGGCGGCGGGGGAGGGGCCTGGCAGGGGAGGGCTTCTGGGCTCGGAGCGGGGAGGGGGCCGGCTGGGGCTGCTGTGAGCGGAGGGCCTGGAGGGGCCTTGAGGGCCCGGGACAGCTGGGCGACTCTGTCTGCCCGGCTCTGCCTGGGCTGTGGAGTTGGAGATGGACGACACCGTCGCCTTGGGTGCCGCCTTGTTAGCAGGTGCGAAGGTTGGAGGATGTTGTGTCCTCTCTTGGCCGCCATGATGCTTCCTCTAGTCACTGTTGGCCCAGTTTGTCCTGACGGAGTTACGTGATCCGTCTGTTCGTTTCCCCAGCTAACCATGCTTTGTCTGTCTGTCGGTCCATTCACCTGCTTCCTTCACTGACCTGGCTTCTTGGCCAGAGACGCCCGAGTCTCCCGCGACCTCCCTCACGCCCCTTCCTCCCCCTTCGCCCACAGGCATCACCGGCAGCTACTCTGTGTCCGAGTCACACTTCTTCGTCTACCCCATCCACCTGTCAGGTGTGGCAGGGACGGAGGAGGCCCCGGCCAAGGCTGCTCCTGAGCAGAAGAAAAGGAAGGAGCAGCGAGTGAGTCCGGAGGCTGGGCCCCCCCCCACCCCCACCCCAGGCCAGACTGAAGCCCGACCCCCTACCCCGTTAGGGCCACAGGAGGGCTGATGGAGACTCAGGTAGAACCTGGGTTGAGCCTGCCCCCTTCGCTGCCCTGTGGGTGGCTGTGCCCGTGTCCCCTCATGGGGAGTGCAGAATGCACGTCCCTTGGTCAGAGGCCCCCAAGCCAGGTCCTCACCATGAGGCCCCCCGAGTCAGTCTGAAGGACAGGGCTCTGCTTTGAGGACAACAGTGACAGCTTATCAATATCATTGTTATTATCGTAATGTGTCCTCACGGTCATCACTCCACAGCACACGTGTGTGTGACGTGCCCAGGGCTCTGCGTGCGCCACGCCTCTACTACCTTAGAGCCACGGCTGGCCACGTGCTTTTCAGAGAAAGCTGAAGTCACATGAGCCCAGGGTCAAGCGGCGCGTGTGAGTTCCTGCTCAGGGACTCACCAGCCCAGGCCTGACTCCCCACCCGCCGTGTAACCATGAGGCCACCTCCTCCCTGGACAGGGGGAGTCATACCGAGCTCAGCCTCACCTGCCGGGTGCTCACAGCCTGCTCTGGTGGCTTGGGGCACAGAGTGGGAGCCCAGTGACCTGGCTCAAGTCCCAGCCCTGCCGCTTGCTGGCATGTGATGTTGGGCAAATGCTTGTCCCTCTCTGACCCTCACTCTCCTCCTCTGTAAAATGTGCGTGACCGTGGAAACAGCCCGATCCAGGCCGGGTTGCAAGGGCTCAGTAAATGTGGACAGTCTCTGTTATGAGGAAGTTTGCAGAAGAAGCCTTGAGGCTTCATGGAGGAGGCAGCACGGGGGGAGCGCGCGGCGAATAGCTTTGAGTCTAGGGGGACCACAGTGGCCGGGGACCCCTTCCCTTCCACCCACAGTGGGGGCCCAGCGGGCTGTGCGTGCGCTCTGGGGCTCTGCGCTGACGTCATTCTTTCCCTGCAGTATGCCAGCATCAGCGCCTCAGACCACATCAACTCAGAGGTGAGTGCGCCCCGGCGCGAGGGGCCCCTGTGGCCTCTGCGTGGCCTCTGAGCCGTCGGGTGCCTTTCTGTTGGTGCAGGACCCGAGTCTGCCTGCGGGGGGCCTGCTGTGCCTGGGGGGGGGGGGGGCTGCCTCGGGACAGACTGTGGGAGGGCCGAGCCGCCTCTTTCCAGGCAGCGTGGGTCTGGGGCAGACAGAGCGAGGCTCCTCCGACGGCGTCTGAAGGCAGCTGCTGCAGTGGGTTTGTGGATTCGTGTCTGAACCGGGTCCAGAATGCCAGACCCCCTGGCAGTCGACCCACGTGGGTCTCAGCATGAGCCAGCCCTCGGCACAGAGGGTGTGAGACAGAGGAGGGCGGGCCGCTTCACTCCTGTCTGGTCTCTCCTGCCAGCAGGCAGCGGGGGAAGATGTCTAGGAGGTCAGGACCCTGATGGGGACTCTGTGTCTCCTCCTGCAGGTCCTGGAGGCCACGCGGGTGACCCGCCACACCAATGCCAAGGCGAGGTGCTGGGAAGCCCGTATCTATGCCAATGAGGGCCAGGGCTGAGCCAGGCACGGGCACCGTGCGCCTGCCCGGCCCTGCCTGCGGGGGCTGCCGCCCATCCCTGAGCCCCCTTCCCTTAGGAAGTAGGGTCCTGTGTAAATTCACCACGGAGAGCCGGAGAGCCGCAGACCACGCCCCCACCACCTCCAGGGCGGATGCGTCCTCAGAGGCCAGGCTTCTCTTCCCTGTTTTGCTCTTCCCGGAGGGATGGCTCAGTTTCCTGCGTCTAAAGTTGGGGATGAAACGGGACCCCTCTCGATTCTGCTTCTAAGACTTTGCCAAACACCCTTGGGCCCCAAACAGAGGAGACCCCCGCCCCCCACCCCCGGCGGTGTAACTGTGCCTGTTGGTCTGAGCTGGTGCGGCTGCTCAGGAGGGAGGCATGGGTCCCGGCCCGCTGAGCTTCAGCTCTGAGGGGGGAACACCCAATACGAGGGTCTCTGTGACCCCCCCCCCCGCCATGGCCCACCCAGCAAATCCCTGAATTATGGCCCTATAGGGACAGCCCCCGCCTGGCGAGGGGGAGGCCTGACAGGGACCCTGTGTCCTGTCCCCTGTACCCCCAGCCCGGGCGGCCCAGCAGTGCCAGCTTCAGTTCCTTTCCAGTGGGTGAGGCCAGCGGGTCCCCTGTGCGGCCCCGCAACAGTGTCAGCCACCCCTCGGTGTCCAGGGAGGTTGGAGGGGTCACTGGTTGGGCCCTGCATGCACCCAGCCTCACACCCGGGAAATGAGATCATTCTGGGCGGGTGTGGACACGACCCAAATCCTAGCTCTGCAGCTGTCCTCTGTGTGGCTCTGGGGGGTCCCCAGATCTCCCGTGCCTCGGTTTCCCTCCACACAGGCATGGGGGTGGGCCAGGTGTGCCAGGTCTAGGCACACGGGGGTAGTGACCCCCACCTCCGCCTTGGCCTCCAAGCCCCTCCCGCTCCCCCTCTTGGCAGACCGGCCCAGGGAGCTAGTTCAAGAACTGTGTTTTGAAGATGGCCCCCTAGGAGGCAGGGCAGCCCTGAAGTAGCTGGGCAGGGGCGGGGCTGTGGGGGCCCTGAGGGCGGGGCTGGGGAGGGGCTCTTCAGGTAGAGCAGAGACAGGCTGAGGGAGGAGGTGAGGCCTTTGTGCACCTGGAGAGCCTGGGCCTGGGCAGAGCGGGGGCGCCCCCCCCCCCAGCCTTCAGGGAGGCGCCCCTGGGGCCTCAGACATGCCCCGCCATGAATAAATGTCAGGGGCTCCCCTCTGGCCCGGAGTCCGAATCTCCAGGGCGGGGGCGCCACTCTGGTTCTGACAGCTCTGGGCTCCTAAGTCCTAACACCCCGGACGTGCAGGGCTGGTCCTCCCCTCTCGGCCATGGAGACCCATGGAAGCCTCCCTTTTCCGGCTTCCAGAGCCACCGCGGCCTGGGGTCTGCCCATCTTTCTGCCTCTGACCCTCTGCCTCCTGCTTGTGAGGTGAGGGCCTCCTGAGGACACTGGGCCCCCTAGGCACCCAGGGGCCTTGACAAGGTCCCCTCTGCTGCATAAAGTGATGGGTCCCAGGTCCCAGAGCCTGCCTGCCACACAGTCTCCTTGTCCCCTGTCTCAGTTAACCTTCCCTCACCTCTGGGCAGGACCTCCTGGGACTGTTGCCCAGGCCACGCACACGGCACCCAGCTGAGGTGCAGAGGGCTGGGCTCCCCTGTGGCCTGGGCCCTTCTGCGGCTTCCCTGGCCCAGCCGTGTGTCTCTGCAGACAGGTCACGTCACCAAGGGGGACGTTCATGAGTCCTCTAGGTTGGAAGGCCCTGTCCACGGTGGGGCCAGCTCTCTGGTCTCAGCAGACTGTCCTCTGACCCCCATAGTGCCCCTAGCTCCGAGGCCTGTGAAGTTTCCCCCAAACACGGAGTGACCGCAGAGAAGTGATGTCCTCCCCCACACTGTCTGTCCCCCACTTGCCGTTCTGTGGGTGCCGCCACCCGGAAGCCTCAGAAACAGGAAGCGGCTTCCCCAGCTTGAGCCTGTGTGTGGCCCCGGTGCCTGGGGTTGGGGGACGGGGCTGACAGGTCACGTCCACGGGCCTCCCCACCCTGTCGTCCAACCAGGGTCTGAGGCACAGGTATCGGGGTCACGTGATACCGGCTCACACGCCCCAGTTCCGGGAGAGCCCTCCGCAGCCTCCCGGGCTCCTCTGTGCCACGTCCGCCCGCACAGGGGCTGAGGGGGGAGCGGCAGGGAACCTCCGGGGCGCAGCGTCCGAGCCCCTGGGGTCGCCCCCTTCCAGACGCCGTGTTACCGCTAGATGCCTGAGTGCCTGCCGGCCCCGGCCCTGAGGTGCTGCCCGCGCGGGACAGACGCGTCCCGCCCCCAGCCAGGGACCGGCAGGTAGAGCAGTGACTTGCGTTTCCACGGGTGCATGACGGCCATGTCCCATCCCCACCCCCTGCCCCGGTGACCAGGGCCACCTGGGGGTCCCATGTGGGTGGAGAAGCAGACCTTTGTGCATTCAGCCTAACTGACAAAACGAACAGAAGTTTCCTGAAAAGTTAAACATAGAACAGCCGTGACCCAGCGGTTCTACGTCTGGGTCTGTCCCCAAGAGAACTGGAAGGAGGGGCTTGAAGAGATAGTGGCACCCCGTGGCCACGGAGACACGTGTGGCGGCAGCTGAGGGGGGACTGGCCCGGCGGTCTCCGTGGACAAAGGACAAACACGATGTCCGTCCACGTGCC
>PJEM01018855.1:0-17582 GCA_004023845.1 Helogale parvula | reverse complement strand
GGCACACGTGCGCCTTTAGCGACAGGACAGGTCTTGCAGCGCCATGGCTCCGAGGTGCTGGGGTGGAGGCGGGGGAGGGGCCGCTGCCCTCACCTGGCCAGCGCCGCCTGCAGCTCCTCCTCTTTCTTGGCCAGCTGCATCTTGAGCTCGGCGATCTGGGCCTGCAGCTCGGCGATCTGGTCGTTGAGGTCGGTGGAGTCTCCCTCCAGCTTCCGGCGGGTCTTCTCCAGCTCCTGACGCTGCTTCTCCTCCCTCCGGAGGCGCTCTGGGGAGGAAGCGTGGGGACACCCACCACAGCCCTCAGTGCCCAATGGTTTCTGCATCGTTGTTTTTGCATTTTTATATAAAACCCAGAGTTTTCGTCCTGCACCACACGCAAACCTTAAAGGATCACGACGTGCAGACACTCGTGCCCAATGCCTGGGTGAAGACACCGCGAGCTGCCAGGTTCCCCCCAGACCCTGCTGACCTCCCCACTGGGGACCTGATCTCCCCGAAGACTGTGTTCTCAGCTCCCCTATACCACACTGTCTCCCTAAAAAATATGCTTATTTTTTCATAAACCTAAGTTATAGGAGGGAACGTCCTGTACGAATTCTACGCAGTGGGTATACGGGGGGTCACAGTCCAACGTCTGGCTTTACAGTCTCTACTAGGACGTCACTCAGGTAATCCCTCAACCCTGCTGTGTGTCATCTGAATAATAAGGACAACGGGACAATCTGCCTCATTAGGGTGCAAGGCTCGGAGTGTCAAGATCCACGCACACGACAGCTCCCAACCCAGGCTCAGTGCTCACTAAGGGTTAGCGGCTGGTATTCCCCGACTTGCCTTTGGCACTCAATACCGTGACCTTGAGATTTAACAAGGGAAGTGTCACTGCAATTAAGCCACGTGAACCAGTAGAATGTTCTGTTATGTGAACCCACCACGGCCCATCGATGTCCTACGTGGGCATTCGGGGTGTGCTCAGGGACAGCGCTGGAGGGAGTGCTCCTGCCTGGGACCCCCAGCCACGGGGCCGTGAGCCTGGGGTCGGCTGTAGGCACATGAAGCTTCAACCTCACCAGGCAACACCGGACGGATCGAGGCGGCCTACCAGTTGCCGTTCCCACCAGCCGTGTGTGTGTGTGTGTGTGCGCGCGTGTGTGTGTGTATGTGTTGGGACGGCTCTGTATCTCTGTTAACACTCGCCAGGGTCAAACTAACCAGACCCTCTCTGTGTGCGCCTGCCCGGGGGGCCGTGCCCTCCCACACCTGGGTGGCCAAGTGTTTCAGACTGTCCCAGGGTGAGGCAGGGAGTCCGTCGGGGGAGACCTCTGTCAGCACCCCACTCCCCCTCGCCAGTCTGACTCACCACGTTCCATACAAACATGAAGGGGCGGGGGGGCCCGGAAAGCTCTCCTGCTGGTCAGCCTGGCCGGTTTGGGCCCTACGTCCACAGGCATCAACAAGCGCCCCAGACATACCCCGTGTCTCCACCAAGGGAGCTGGGGTTTCTGGACCCTCTCCCCTCTCTCTCTCTGCCGTCCACGCCTCTCCAGAGGCAGGGGTGCCAAGTCCTGGGACAGTCACAGACCTGTGTTCTACCCCATCCTCCTCGAGAGACCCAGGGAGGCAAAGGCACAACTGTCACCCTGCTCCACGTCAAGCAATGGCCTCTCACAGCATGTCTGCGCTTGTGATTTAGTTTAGGCCCCATGGTCGCCCGTGCGCTGTGTCCCCCTTGGAGGGAAGGGAAACTCAAGCTGACAGGATGATGCAACGGGCAAAGTGGCAGAACATGGGTCACACCCAGAACCTCTGAGGAAGTCAGTCTTGCGCAGCTCACGGTCCACGACAACAGGGAGACGCCAAACTGTTCTCTCCAGAGCTCTTCACGCTGGGGTCCCCCCTCCCCAGCCCAGCCAGTGACTGGAGGTCGAGGCTCCCGTAGGGACAGAGCAGTGGCTGGGGGTTGGAGACTGCGAGCCTGCCAGCCCAGTAGCGAGGCCCAGGCTGGCCCTGGAGGGGGGAGTCCCCAGTCCCTGGGCCCGTCCATTCCTGCCCTCCGTCCTCTCACCCTCCAGGTCGGTGATCATCGCCTCGTGTTTGTTCTTGAGTTTGGCAAGACTCTTGGATTTCTCCTCCTCTTCCATGAGGTTGGTGGTAAACTCCGCTATTCTGTCTTCCAGAAGCTTCTTCTCCTGCAGGGGTGAGAGTGGGTCAGAGTTAGTTGAGCACAGAACACTTCAGTTCTGTCACACAAAGTATGACTGGCCTGGAAATTTAGGATTGAATGAAGGGCCGGGCCTTAAATACTTGGTTCCCTAGGAGTTCCTGGACCAAAGGATAATTTTGAAAGGTCATGAGCCGGATAAGCTTCCTGAGGATCTACAAACGCAGGTGTCCAAGGACTCCTGGACCTGCATCGCCCTCTGGGCTCGGATTAGCACAGCGTGTAGGTGGCAGCTAGCATCGGCAAGGGGGTTCAGACACGATGTGCCACCCTCTCTGTGCCCACACTCATCCACCGGGTGGGTCGTGACCTCCCCGGCTGCTGTCCTTGCTGTCCTTGCTGTCTGCTATGCGGCCACCGCTGGGATCCTAACGTCAGCGAAGTCCCCCACAGAGGTGACCACACAGCAAAGCGCCATCACTCAGCACGCGCCTCCGTCTCAAGTCCCAGAGTCCGTAGGCAGGCATCCTGCCCGTCAACCCCTCAGCCGACACTGGGGATGGAGGACGACATTCTGACCCCGTCCTTCCTTCCTCCTGTGACACGCGTCTGGGCTTTGATCTGCTCACTGGCAGACTCTGACAGGGACCCAACTTGGTTCTGAGACAAACAGCCACCACCCTGGAGACGGCTGGAGGACGGCACCTGCGCCACAACACTGAGCCACCAAGATGCGCGAAGCCCACCGGTGACTGATGAGCGAAACCCCACAGACGGGCTCAGCTGCCGAGTCTCGAAGCCGGCATACAGCTTTACCGAGAACAGGGACCTAACCTTCCCCTTGGGCCCTCGCTGTGAGAAACATCCCTTGGAACAGGATGCCGGCGCCTGGAGGAGCACCCGTGACTGTGACCGAGCAGAAGCTGCAGCCCCACGGGCCGTCTGCACCCCGGCGCTCGCTCCCCGCGGCCCCGCGCTCAGGGCTCACCTTGGCCAGCTTGCAGTTCTGGTCCTCCATGATGATCTGGTCCTCCTCCAGCTTCTTCAGCTTGGCCTCGGTGGTCACCTTCTCCAGCTGCAGCTTCTGGCGGGCGCTCTCCTCCTCCTCCAGCTGCTCCTCCAGTTCCTGCCACGGAGCCGGGGAGGCCATGAGAGGCAGTGGGCCGCACAGACCCGGCCCCGTGGCAAAGGCATGCCCCTCCACCCCGGTCTGCTGTCCCCCAATCCAGTCGTGGGGTCCCTCATTCCAGGGTCCTGCCACCAGCAAGGCCGAGCCAAGGGCCCTGGCTCCTCACACTGGCCGCAGCGAGGAGCAGGGAGGCAACCTGGATTGGCCCGAGGCCTTGATGGCGGGCCGCCCGCAGGAGACACACTCTCAGAGACCGCCCATGCCAAGCAAAGGGTGCGACAGCCTCCCGCGGCCCAGGCCACCTCGGGTTCCCTCCAGTCCCAGTGCCGCTGCCCCTCCCCGTGCCCCATCCCCGCCGCCCGGCCCTGCCCCCTCCTCCACCTGGATGTTCTGCTGCATTTTCTTCTTCTCGGCCTGCAGGTGCTGGCAGCGCTCCTCCTCCTCCTCCACCCTGGCCTCCAGGTCATGGCAGATCTCCTCCAGTTCCTGCTTCTTGGCCGTCAGGCGGGCCCGGAGCTCCTCGGCCTCGGCGCACAGTTCCGTTTCCGCCTGCAGCTGCTCCTGCAGCTGCAACTTCTCCGCCATGAGCTGCGGAGAGCACAGGAATCCATGAGCACCCCGCGGCCCCCTGGGGGTCCAGGTGCTCTCTCCCATCCTACCAGGGGCCCTTCCTACATCACAACCCTGAGAGGGGGATGCAGAGCGACAACACCGTTCACAGGAACCGTTAACATCTCCTTAATCTGCAAACACACTCGCGGACTGGTGGCATGTGGCAGCGCCGGGCGCGGCGGCGCCAACTACTTGGGTGAAGCCCGCAGACACCTACCTGGGACTGGAGCGTCTCCATCTCCGTGAGCCTGTTCTCAGCCGCCAGCTGCTTCTCGCGGACCTTCACCAGCTCCTCCTCCTTGGCCATCATCTCCTCCTCCTGCCGGCTCACCTGCAGCAGCGGCTTGACCTACAAGAGGAGACGGAGGCAGAGGTGCTCAGCCGAGGACGCCTGTCCGGGCCAGGACACGAGGCCACCCCCCTCGCCAGTGCCGATGCAAGCTGGCGGGAGCAGCGGGAAGGAGGTGCAAACACACATGAGCTTTCTGGAGATTGGTTTGGCGCTGTGTGCCATAGCCGCTGCCCCACGAACGACACACATCAGGGGGAATGGCCCCACGGACACAGGAAGATGTTGGGGACGGCACCGTTTACAACGGTGAGAAACTAGGAACCGGGGCAAGTGGCCAGATAAAATATGGAACGTTTCCAGGGAACAGCGTGCTAACTTTTAAAAAATGATGCCCACGAAGGAATTCTAAACAGGAAATATAAAACGCAAGACTGTTTACACAAGTCAGAGCTCAGCTAGGTAAGAATGCATATGGTTTACGGAGCGAAGATTTAAAGGCGGAAAGATAGTGGGGAGAAATATTGGCAAAAGGCGGAAGATTTATACCATCTGAAGAGAAACCAGAGTTGGGGAGAAATATTGGAACATCTACTCGAGCCTGAGGCTCGCTTGGGTTTGAAGGGACTACATGTGAGCTTTTGTTCTCTTTCTTACACTTTTTATTAGTTGAGCTTTTCCGCCATAGCCACGACGTGTTTATTACAAACAAAGGCGGCTGAGGGCCACCTGGGTGGCTGAGTTGAGTGAGCATTTGTCAGATCCCTGATTTTGGGTCAGGTCACAATCTCACGGTTCATGAGACTGACCCTGCGTCTCAAAGCCTGCTTGGGATTCTCTCTCCCTCTCTGCCCCTCACCCCACCCCCCAACATAAATAAACGTTAAAAACAAATGAAACAGCTGAATGACTGCAGATTCTGACCCACCACCCTGTGGCTGCTCCGGGACACAACGCTGCCAGCACGTGGGGTCGTCACCCCTCGGAGGCTGCTCTGAGCCGGACAGCAGCCTGGGCCTCATGTCAACACGAGACCAGACACGACACGGCTCACTCGCTCTAGACCCGGCAGGGCAGGACTGCCCCGGGCTCACTCGGGTAGGGAGCCCCCCCCGGGGCCGTAAGTCCTGCACAGAGGCCAGCGAGAGGCCACCGTGCCCTCTGCTGCAGGGGGGCCGGCAGAGCACCTGCCGGGCTACGGGGAGGCGGGGCCGCCTTCCAGAACCCACCTTGGTAAAAAGCCGCCACCACTGCCAGTTCCGCAGCTTCAGGTAGGCGGCGCAGTTCCGCTGCAGCACTTTCATGGCCGTCAGCTGCTGCTGCCGCTTGGCAAAGGCCCTGGGCGGAGAGACACGGTCAGAGAGGGCGCCTCGCACCTCCCGACAGGCGTGCAGCGGAGAGGCCCGGCCCTTGGGGCTGAGTCCTCTGGGTGACCCCGCGGGGGGGTGAAAAGGACCCACTCGCCCTCCTTCACCGAGGGAAAAGCAGGTTTGCGGGGTGAAAGGCCCTCGTGAGCTAACTAGATCCGAGTCGAGTGTGACGGCTGGCCGTTGAGCAGAGGTATGGACTCCAGCCTCCCACCCTCCTGCCACCCACTGCGGGGGCTGATTGCCGGGAAAATGTCAGCAGCGGATGTCCTGCACTGGGGGGCTTTGGATAAATGAAGGCTCCATGGGTCCAGTACCACAAAGCCCTGTCCTGTCCCGCAGCACTCATGGGTCACATGTCCCCCGGCACAGACACCGTTCAGGAGACTAACTTGCAGCTCCCACGCACCGCAGGGGAGCCTGACTCTCAGAGGAGCTGCTCTGAACTCAAGGACCGTCTCTGGGCCCCGGGAGCACAGGTGCCTCTGGGGACAGCCAGGCTCCGGGCGTCACGCCCACACGAGGAACTGGTGAACAGGCCTGCAGGGGGCAGGCAAACCTAAGCACAGAGTCGCCCCCTTCCCAGCCGGTCACTGTAAACCTCAGATGTAAACTCAGAAGGCAGTGGGCAGGGAGCTCCACGTGGGTGTCCCCAGAACCCCCAACGGGCGTCAGGGCGTCCCAGGTCGCCACTTCCTGATAAGTCCCCCACGCGGGCTGGGCGGAGGCGGGCCCCTCTACGGACTCACTTCCTGGCCAGGTAGCCCCTGCAGCAGGCCTGGAACCCGATGATGACGTCGGTGATCTTGAGGTCCCGCTCCTCCTCCAGGTGGGCCAGCACGCCTGCCCGGAAGAAGACCTTGCTCTGGCCGATGCGGTAAAGGTTGCTGTCCAGCTCCAAGGCTTTGATCTACACGAGAGAGAGCAGGCCATTCACCACGTGCCACCACAGGGCCCTTGGAGCAATGCCAGGAGCCGGCAGGCCGTCCCAGAGAGGCTGTCCGCCAGCAGCTGCTTCTCCGCTAGGAAGCCTATCCCCCAGGGCCGGAGAAAGCAGGCTCGGAGGATGCCGGGAGGAGGGACAGGTGGCGTCCCACACAGGGGCACGGTGACGCGGGAGACAGCAGAAAAACACAGAACCTTGACGTTAAAGGGACCTAAAGATCTTCTCTCCTTTGAACTCCCACCCCTGCACAGTGCCGTCAAGGACCACCAATGCCCAGCCGCGCTGCCCTTGGAGAGGCGGCCCAGCGTCGTCACCGTCCTCACCCAGGACTAGCACATGCTCCAGTTCAGGCCAAACCCAGCACCAAACGCTAATTAGGGGACTGGGGCTTTACCCTCTATGAGCCCATGCTTCCTCAGCTAGAAAATGGGAATCATGCGTAAATTTTTTTTTTTTTTTTTTTTAGAACCAGTGAACAAATGAGGCAAATAACAGTGCTCCTCCCCAGGAGAGCCACGGAAACTGAACAGGAGAGCCAAGTGCTTAGCCTGGGGCCACATGTACTGCGTAGGGACAGACCTCAGTGGTCAGTACCATCTCCGAGCGGTTTCGGTACAGCACAAGGCCCTCTCGTTAACCCACCGGCGAGGGGCTGCCTGTCCTCCTGGGAGAGAAGGATTCTGCCCCAGCTCCAAAAAGGCAGAGCCTGCAATGGGACGCCCACAAAGCAGGAAGTCCACAGGGCGGCATGGGGGCCCGGTGTGGCCAGCGTCGCCTCGGGCCGTCCTTCATGCCGTCCCGGCAGAGCTCAGAGTGCCCACTGCACGTCAGGCACTGCTCTAGGGGCCGAGAGGAAACGTCCAGGCTGGGACAGCCACAGCGCTCCAGGTTGCTCTCCTGGTGGGGAAGCACCCCTACCGACCACACTGCACGTGACAATCAGCGGAGATGTGAGCCAGAAAGCAGGAGAACGCACCCCAGAGGAAGGGACCTGCCCACATCAGAGCCCTGCTGGGGCCACACTGCCCTAGTCCCGCACCATCCCTGACCATCCCGGGGCCAAGAGGGCCGCTGCTCGGAGCACTGGGCAGAATCAGGACCAGAGCAAGAGCAGAACCACAGAGCACAGGTGTCACTGGGGAAAAGGGCACTTGTCCGGGCACATGGCACCCGCCCCACAGGTAGGCGCAGGCGGCAGTCCTACTCACCATGAGCACGCATGCCTGCTTCCCGTCCATGAAGCCCTTGGGAATGGCATTTGGTGTCAGGATCTCATATCTGAGGAAAAGAGAGAAGCCTAGTCAGTCTACCCCTTGCTTGGATTCCACGTGGCCTGGGACACATGGAGAGAGGAGGACCGTCCCCACGGTGCATCGCACGTAGGCGTCTCTACCCAAAGTAGAGACGTGCAGCTAATCCCACCCTGCTCTTTTGTGAGGCTGAACAGCACAGAAAGGCTGCCTGTGTGTTTTCCAGAAAGTGAATGGAAACGCACTTTGGACTGTCTCGGCCATCAAGGCGAGCTCTAGCCTGGGCTCACTGACTGCTCACTGCCCAGGGTCTGCACCTGTGACCCAGGAAGCCTGTTTCCCCTCCCCCTGGGGTGCTGCGGGGCCTCAAACTCGTGGGCGGTCCCAGAAGCATGGCTGGCACCGAGCGCGGTCCTGAGGCAAACAGGATGCTGTCACCAACCGCCCTCTGCACGCGACCAGAAGCTGCAGCACTCTGCAATCTCCATTTCTACAAAGTCCCCCCCCCCACCCCCACCCCGGCCCCAGTCTCTGGCGGATTCCTTCAGAATCTCCCTCCCCAGCTCCTCGGACAGCAGCCTCCCAACCACTAGAAATAAAAGCGAGATAACCTTCGCTTCGGTAGTAAGACGGGAAATCCCTCTCAGAGACGGCGGCCCCGAAAAGAAACAGGAACCGCCCGACCTCAGCCCTAGTGCCCTGCCCCCTCCCCGGGGACGCAGGCTCACCGCTGCCGGAACTCCTGGAAGACCACCCTGTTGGGGAAGCCCTGGCGGCAGATGCGGATGCCTTCCAGAACCCCGTTGCAGCGCAGCTGGTCGAGCACCAGGTGGGGGTCCAGTTTGCCGGCCTGGAGGAACAGACAGACAGTGGGGCTTTGCATACAAGTGCAGAATCGATGGAGAAAGGGAGGGCAAGGCCCTCCAGACTCAGTGGGGAAAAAGCCCCCGGGAGCGGGCATCACCGCTGCCCTCGGGTTTGGACAGCCACGTTACCCGACCCGGGTATGGGAAAGGCCACGGAGAGGCGGCGCACCCCACAGGAAGGCGGCTGCAACCGCAGCCTGTCTGCCAAGAGCACCCTGTGCCTCCCCGCCGGGGCCTGCCCCGAGGCTCTTGGAGCGAGCGGGGAGGAATCCGTTCTGGCCGGCGCCCGCACCTTCTTCTCGTGGTTGGGGATGATGCAGCGGACAAAGTTGGGGTTGGTGTTCCGCAGCGTGGCCATCAGCTTGGCCAGCTGCTCCTTGTACAGCTGCCCCACGGTGCGGAACATGCCCTTCCGAGTCTTGAAGGCCCCGGGCAGCGCTGTCTCCGACATGCCAGCCACCTGGTCCAGGCCGATGATGCGGTCCACTGTGGAGGCCACCCAAACAGCACATGAATACCCAGCGGTCCCAGCTGGGGTGTGGGGGAGGCGGCGTGGAGGGACAGGGAAGAGACAGACAGACGCCTGGACAGAAGGAGGAGAGGCTACAGGACAGCAAGACCCCTTCTACGTAGAATCTACACAGAGAGCTAAGATGAACCTCAAAACATTCAGCCAACTTGATGTAGTGAACAGGGGGCAGGAAAGGGTGCGGAGAGCCTGCGAAGCCACTGAGGGGGGTGGTCTACTGGCCAACCCCACCTTCCCATCAACCGCCCCCAGCCCACTGTGGGAGTTCCTATTCCCAAAGAGACGCAATAAAGCTACCAGGCTATTCCACTAGGCTGGTTCTAAAGAGGTGTTAAAACCTGGCCTACTGGGGGCCCCTCAGGTGGCTCAGTTGGTTAAGCCTCTGACTTTGGCTCAGGTCAAAGTCAGAACTTTGGTGAATTCGAGCCCCATGTCAGGCTGTGTGCTGACAGCTCAGAGCCTAGAGCCTGTTTCAGATTCTGTCTGTCTGTCTCTCTCTCTCTAAAAAAGCATAAAAAAAAAAAAAAAACCTGGCCTACAGAATCCTCTAATTCCATGGTCCCATTAAAAATAAAAACAAATCGGGATGCCTGGGTAGCTCAGTAGTTAAGCGTCTAACTCCTGATTTTGGCTCAGGCCATGATCTCACAGTTCGTGAGTTTGAGTCTGGCATCGGGCTCTGCACTAGCAGTACCGAGCCTGCTTGGAATCCTCTCTCCCTCTCTCTGCCCCTACCCCACTAGCATTCTATCTCTCAAAATAGAGAAGCTTAGAAAAATTTTAAAAACCAACCAAGCAGATGAACAGAAAAAAGAAATCAGCATTCTGAATTCCCACTGACCTTTACCGAAGAGTACAGAGCTAGGACTTAGAGCTGGGAGCCATAAAGCTAGCTCCATTGTCCACAGGACTCTGGATGACTCCCTCTCTGTCCGGAAGCCTCTGGTACAGAGCTCCCTACACCAGGGACCCAGACAGACCTGAGGCGTCAGGAGCAGAGAGGTCTCAAGAAATAGCACTGACACTGCGTGCCCTGAAGTCTGAAGACCCCCTCCCGCTCTCGCGCTTTGCGGGGTCTCCTCGCTCACAGGTCTTCCTCGTCTGAGCTGCCCTCCAAGGAAGCAGCCCCTGCCCTGCCCGCACGCCGGAACAACAAAGGAACGGCTTCCTCCCGGGTGAGACCAAAGTAACGAGCAAACCCAACCAACGTGGCCAGTGACTTGAGGTCAGCTTTAAGCAAGAGCCAATATTGAAGTTGAGGGCGTCCACTACTGAATGTAAAAGCTAAGAACTCTGTGACAAGGTCTGTCTCCTGCTCCTTTATGGCCAGGCCTCTAGTATTTACTTGAAGACAGCCAAAAGACCAGGTGCTCAAGACAGAAGCGGGAAGTGAAGACAGACTCGATGATCCAGTCAGTTAAAATGGGAGGCATTTCTGACCTTAGGAACCCGGGGCCCATTTTGCTGTCTACTGAGAGCTTCCTGGGAGTGGGTGGCCTGTGGCCACTCGGGTTGCCCAGAGCAAGGTCGCAGTGCCCCATAATAACTGGCCGTTTCATATGAGTGCGTCCTGCGCCCCGGGAGGCCCGGCCCAGAAGGAGCAGGCCCTGGCTGCACAAATGCACAGGTGCAATTTTAGCCTTCAAGTGCACACAGGCGGGTGGGGCGCACAACACCTAAGTCTCATGCTGACACGGCCCAGCCATTCAAGCAGCATTGCGCGAGCATCTCTGCAGAGCATTCACATTTTCACACTGTTGGTTTTTTTCCCGCTTTCAAGATCCATAGAGATCAACACTGACAGCCTGCCAGCGAGCCGGGGGCCGGACAAGAGGAGAGTCAGGCAGGAAGAGCCAACGGGGGTGGGGTAAGAAAATCTCAGCAGAAGCGCGTCTCGCCCAGCCCTGGATGCACCACACACAAGGGGCACCCCTCCGGGCGGCCAGTCACCTGATTCTAGGTGGAGAATGGGAAAGCGTTGATAGAAATAGGCTCTTTGAGTGCTCTGCATCTCTGCAACAGAGAGGTTAAAGCAAAACCAGGCAGAGGGAAAGGAGGAACCGAAGGAAACGAGGAAGGAGAGCAACTCCAGAGCCACCGGCCTGCCAAGGAGAGGCGGAGACGCAGGAAGGCGCGGGGACGGGAAACCTGTGCGGCGAGGCTTCGGGCCGCCTGGTCCTTCCTGCGGGCGGAGGCCCCCCCGGCCTGTGTCAGGCGGACCCCCGCCCCCCGTCCGGGGACCGCAGGGAAGGCGGGAAGAGGCGGGGGGCAAAGGGCGTACCATCCTTCCACAGCTCGGAGACGAACTTGTCGGAGGACTGGTGCAGGAGCGTGGCGATGTTGTCGTTCAGGGGGTCCATGTTCTTCATCAGCCACTCGTCGGCCTTGTAGTCCACCTGCAAGAGTGGGGCGGGGGGTCACAGCTGCTCTGGGGACACGCGCGCTCACTGCAGCCCTGGCAACAAGCCGGACCTGCAGGTCGGGAAGGGAAGAAGCCTAACAATGCCCACACCCCCTCCGCTGGCATTTCCTTCCCCGAGGAAGAAACGCGGAGTGGCAAGGGCGCTGCGACGCACGCAGGAGAGCGACAAACTGCGTACGCAGACATCCAGTGACGGGGACTCGCCAAGAAACCTATGTTGCAGCTCATGTAACAGGATATTCCAACTGTAATTTTTTTCAGGTAATACGAACAGAAAGAAGACAACCCTAGCAGAGCATAACCAAAACGTCCCAGTATTTCTTTTTGGTAACAGAACAAACATATATACATATATTTTTTCTGTTCTTTCTCGGGATGCCCGCGGGTTCTCTCTGGGCCTGCGCTCTCGCTATCCTTTCTGAACCACGAGAAGGAGCACTTTCGCTGTGAACATTCCCCGATCAGCACAGACGGCATGCGGGCCGCCTCGGCCACCCGCTTCCTAAGGCACAGCGCCGTGTGGAGGTGGCCCGGCTCTCGGGCCACCGCTCCTCCCCGGCCCCTTCTGGGGACTCTCCCACACGTGTGCTGCTGTCAGGAGGAGGTGTGTGACGCTGGCTTCCTGTTCCCTAGGAGCAGAGTCACCTCCTGGGAGATTACGAAGCCCCAGGGACGGCGTCGGGGCCACGTGGCCACAGCCACAGCCAAGCATGGACGCACGCAGTCACTTTCATCACTCAGTGCCCCATGGGCTTTCGGGCGACCCACTGTTTTGCATTATAAATGATATTGCAGCCAGAGCCTGGCAAGCGTCTCTGTGTGTTTCTAACAAAGGCAGATGTGGAAACGCAGGCTCAGGGACATCATTACCTTAGGTAACTATAGACACAGGGTTTTTAACAAGTATTTTTAAAGGCAAGAGCAGGCCGAGTGGGGGCGGCCGGGCAGCGTGGGGCCACAGTCAGGGGCAGCGGGCAGGGCGCCGGTGTGGCCCTGGGGCGGCCGTGAAAGCCTGTGGCTCTCCTAGCCTGAGCACCGCGTGCCCAGCCAGTGATCACCAGTCAGGACTTCAAGCGAGCAGCACAGAACCTGCTGAAACCCACTTCACTCTCAGCACAGGTGTCTGCGGATTCAGGGCACCCTCCTCGGGTGGGTATGAGGGCAGCCGTGCCACTGTGCGGCCGTGCAGATCCGGCGACGACAAACCCGTCACCTACGGTGGTGGCCCTGAACCGGGACGACTGTGCCCTCCCCATGTCTGGAGAAGCCTAGAGACATCTTTGTCACATCTAGGGAGAGGGCTGCTGACCCCTGGTGGGCACAAGCCAGGAGTGCTGCCAACATCCCACAATGCACCTGACAGTCTGGGTCCAGCCCACAAGGTCAGTGGTGTGGGGGCGGGGCAGCCCAGCCCTATAGCGCTGACCTTGACCTGTGCTGAGCACGGCACCAGGCTTCCCAAGCTCACCCTGCACCCTGCACGGCAGCACCTACCTATTCTCCAGATGAGGCAATCGAGGCTCAGAGATGTTAACTGGCCCAAAGTCACACCACTTGATGATTTAATGAGCAACAGAGTTCTAATTCAAGAGTCTAGACCCACTGCTGGGCGAGTCACTGGACAAGCAGTGTCCCCCGCCACACCCCGTGGGCCCCCACCTCCTCGGCCTGGACAGAAGCATCTCCCCCCTCCACTGTCCGGGGGAGGCCCAGCTGGCACCATCGCGGACCCGTGCGCCCCTCACCTTGCCTGCGTAGTGGATGATGCAGAAATCAGCTTTGTCCTTCAGCTGCTTGGGCTTCTGGAACTTGGGGTGGGTGCCCTGTTCCTGTACCACCTTCTCCACGAAGCTCTTGTCAGTGGCTTTGGGGAACCAGCATTCCTCGTCCAGCAGGGCCAGGATGCCAGGGGGGCCGGCCTGGGAAACGCACAGCGTCACACAGGGGAAGCCCAACCTGGGAGCACTCCCTGCCCCTGCCCTGCCACAAGGGCAAAGGCCAGTACTCAGAATCCCCAGAATCTCAGCAGAAGGTGCGTGGCACGTGCCCCACACTGAGGGTAAAGAGAAGCATTAGTGAAACTTGATTCAAGAGTTCTAGCTCAGGGGCACCTGGATGGCTCCGTCAGTTATACGTCCGACTTTGGCTCGGGTCATGATCTCACGGTTTATGAGTTCGAGCCCCACATCGGACTCTCTACTGTCAGCACAGAGCCCACTTGGGATCCTGTCTCCTTCTATCTCTATTCCTTCTCTCTCTTTCTCTCTCAAAAATAAACATTAAAAAAAAGAGACAGTGCTAGTTTAAAAAGAAACTTCTGCGGACTAGCCTGTGGCTGACACATCTCAAGTGGATGATCCATCACGGAGTTTCTCCAACTCAGCGCACCGGAAACCCCCGGCCAGGCGCGATGGGGGCATGCCAAGACCGCATGCCCAGAGGCTGTCCTCGCAGGCGCCTCGGCCCCTGCAGTCACCCTGAGACCCACAGTGTCTGCACCGCTATGTGGAGAGATGAGACACTTAGGTCAAGTCCTCCGAGGAAGCCCCAGGTGTGCTCCATTGACCAGATAAGAAAGCAGACTCGAACACTGTGCAGACTGGCTGACAAGACTTGATGCCAGATGGGATCCTGTTCATTGGAAACCTCAAAGACCAAAAAACCAAAAAACCCAACTCCTCACAAAAACAAATTGCTTCACGTTAGGATCATGGAGTCTTTCACCCCCTGTTCCCCACCCTGACGGGGACTTCCAAACGCACGACCTTCTTCCTAGGCCTTTCCGACTACTTGGCCCCTTGGTGTAACTCTGGGGTACCCGTTTTCAGCGGCTCAGGTCTCCGGCAAGATGTGAGGTCAGTGCTTTACCTCCATCAAGAGGGAACACAGAGAAAGAAATGGCTCAGGCTCCATTAAAGAGCACACCTTGTCCAACCCAGACCCCAAGAGCACCTGGCAAGAGCTTTCACTCTGAAGTGAAGGAAGAGGGGATGGCTCTCGGGCCACCGCCACCCACCAAAGGCCAACGCCCTGGGCTGGGAGCCCTGGCGCTGAGCTGGTCCTGATGGGGGCAGACGACCCGTCAGCACCTGTACGGGGAGCAGCACTCTGCGCCCCAGGTCTGCACAGCCTACGCTACGAGCAGAAGCATCCAGGGATAGGACGTTACCACCTAAAAGCAAGCCTATTTCCTTAAGACAGAGAAAGGCTTGTCGAGCCCACCCCTCAGGTAAACACTGGGTGGTCTTCTGGGACCAAAGACTGGACACTTGGGCAACCAGCCACACCCCACCTGGTCGGCAGGCCACAGATCTGAGTCCATGACCTTATTCCTGCAGGTGTCACCGACAGGAAGAGGAACAGACACGCCCCCCTCCCCCCCGCTCCCCTCCCCTAGCCAACACGGGACGGGAGGCAAGGCGCCGGCCCCCTCGTAAGCGGCCGAGGGACCAGCCAGGTCTGAGGTCTGAGTATGTCTGGTTCTTACTGGCTTCTCGATGAGGTCGATGCAGGGCTGCAGGTCGAGGCCAAAGTCGATGAAGTTCCACTCGATGCCCTCGCGCTGGTACTCCTCCTGCTCCAGGATGAACATGGTGTGGTTGAAGAGCTGCTGCAGCTTCTCGTTGGTGTAGTTGATGCACAGCTGCTCGAAGGAGTTGAGCTGCAAGGAAGGAAGAGGCCACGTCAGAGGGGGGCCCGCCGGCTGTGAAGCCGCAGCACGAGGGGACGGGCATTGAGCGGCTCGGTGCTGGCCCTGGGAAGCCCGGGAGCCCGGAAGGGCAGGTGTCTTCCCGCATCTAAGCCAGAGCAGAGGCTCCTCACTTTTTGGGGACCAGCGGACCCTCTAGCAGCCTGGCACAACCTCTCTCAGAACAACATTGGACAGTGAACAAAACGGTCTAGGAAGGAAAGAAGTTCGGTTGACATGTAATTATCTAAGTACTGTGACGCACTGATACACTGCGCTTCCTTATAAACAAGCACGGGCTGCGGGCATCCTGGCTTCCAGAATTTTGAAGTGGATGAACATAAACGATGTTACAACATCCCCACAACAACTGCTGGGCGTGCAAACATCGGGTTTCCGCTGGAGACAGACCCAAGCGGTGCTCAGGCGACTGCGGTCTCGATATGTTGCTCCAAACACAACGAGAAAGAAGTGCATCTCTTCGGTGAGACGTCAGTGAAAAATAAGGAGATAATCCCCACCCTGTAAAGTTAACGGCCTCTCCGAGGTGGGCCAGGGACCCCAGGACAAAGACCCCTGATCCACTGTAATTATCATTTTTTCCTACCAGACCTGTCTTCATGGGCAGAGACAGTGTCTTGTCGCAATGTCCGTTCTCTCTAGAACTGCTGGCTGGGAGTGGGTATTTAAACTTAATATACACTCTGATGTCTCCCGTCTCCATGTGAGAGAGGAGGTGGCCCACTCGGATTCCCAGCCAGGGAGGAGGCGGCCAAGGGGGCAAGAGGGAGGGGCTCACATCAAAGATCTCGAAGCCAGCGATGTCCAGGATCCCGATGAAAGAGGCGCCCTGCCTCTTGGTCTTGTCCAGAGCCTTATTGATCCTCAGCACCAGCCAGCGGAACATTCGCTCATAGGTGGCCTTGGCCAAGGCCTCAATGGCAAAGTCAGCCTGGTGGGGGAAGGGAAGGGACACACCCAGGGGGACAGAATGTCAGATTCAAGGAGCCTTCAAACCTTGTAACCCTTTGCTCCAGTAATTCCACCAGCAGGGCCCTCCCCCAGAGAAACAGTCCTAAGGATGAGGAAAAAAACTTCACACCCAAGTACATTCACTACAATGCTATTTATGATGACAGAAAGTTGAAACAACCTACATCTCTAACAATTAAGTACTTAGATATCTGCAAGAACTTCTCTAAAATAAATGGGGATTGCGGTGCCTGGGTGGTTCAGTTAGTTGAGCTTCCATCTGATTTCCGCTCAGGTCACTGTCTCCCATTCATGAGTTTGAGCCCCATGTCGGGCTCTGTGCTGACAGCTCAGGGCCTAGAGCCTGCTTCAGATTCTGTCTCGCCCTCTCTCTCTGCCCCTGCTCTCCCCCACTCATATGCTTGCTCGCTCTCTCACTCTCCCTCTCTCTTTCTCAAAATTAAACAAAACAAATTGTTTTTTCAAATAAATGGGGATATGGGGCGCCTGGGTGGCTCAGTTGGTTGAGCACCGACTTTGGCTCAGGTCATGATCTCATGGTTCATGAGCTCCAGCCCCACATGGGCTCTTTGCTGTCAGTGCAGAGCCCGCTTTGGATCCTCTGTCCCCTTCTTTCTCTGTCCCTTCCCTGCGTATGCTCTCTCTCAAAAATAAAAAACTAGGGGTGCCTGGGTGGCTCAGTCAGTTAAGCGTCCAACTTGGCTCAGGTCATGATGTCATGGTGCTTGGGGTCCAGCCCTACATAGGGTTCTGTGCTGACAACTCAGAGCCTGAAGCCTGCTTCGGATTCTGTGTCTCCTCTCTCTCTGCCCCTCCCCCACTCATGCTCTGTCTCTCTCTCAAAAAAAAAAATAAAAAAAAGAAAGAACAAAGTTCTTGGCTGTGATGGGATGGCGACAGCCCCAGTATGGGGGTGCGGTAGATGGCACCCTTAGGGGAGAGTGAACTTGAGTGTATTTTTGTGAGATGAGAGTGGCCCTTCAAAGGTGTCCCACCAGTGCCAGGAGAAGGTCTTACAGGGAGGACTTGGCTGCAGGAAAACGCCGCCGTCTCCCACCACGCCCAACGAGGTGACAGGTGCTAGAGAGCCAGCGCTGGGCACAGGCTCGGAGGGCAGCTGTGCTAGAGAAACGGCAAGCCCGCGCCTCACTCTCTACCGAAACAGGACCTGCCTCCGCTCTCCCCGACCAATCAGTCCCGGTGTCGACCTGGAGCCAAGACCCGCAGCTCGTAAGGTGGCCCTTCCCCAGCGAGGGGCCTGGGGCAGCACCCTGACACCTGGGGCCAGCTTTCTCATGGTCTCACTGAGGGAAACACCACCTTGCTCCCTGAG
>PJEM01018854.1:0-17583 GCA_004023845.1 Helogale parvula | reverse complement strand
AGGAATGCAAGGCAGTGGCGTGTACCTAGGGGCATTTCTAGGACTTGGTCCTCTGGGCCCCCGGGACTGCTGACACTTCCAAACTGAAGTGTAGAAAAGCACTGAGGAGTCAGCAGGCAGGCCCATGGAGACAGAATTCCAGAGGAAAGGCCCTCCCCAACCCTCCTCGAGGCTAGGAAGTACCGACTCCAGTCCCTCATGTGGCATGGAAGGTGGACAAGGCCCATTGTGCTGTGTGGCCACGGGCCTCGGGGACTGCGGTGCCACATTATTTATTGTTTGGGGGCCATGAGGGACCCCATGGGCGGAGGCCCTTCACAGGGAGGCCTGAGTGCCCTCCTGTGACTGCTCCGGAGGTAGCAGGTACCACCAGTTGGTGGAGAGGTAGGGTCAGACTCCTGGCCCAGGGATAGGTGGGGGGGCACCCGGCCAGCTCTGGGTGCCCCTGACAACGGTGGTGTTGTTGGGGGGAGTGGTTCATCCAGGAGAGTATCCATGTGTCTAGGCTGGGTCACGACGTGGGAGGTCTGAAGGGCCCAGACACCCTGACCAGAAGGGCACATACTGTGCATGGCCATACCAAGGGGCTCAGGGTTTCCAGGCTACCTCCACAAGTCAAAGGGCCTGGGCAGTGAGACCAGCAGCACAGACCTAGGGGACAAGGCATATGCCTAACTGCAAGCAACACCTCCCAATGGGCAATATCCGCCCCCCAGGCACTGACCTCAGGGTGACTCAGCTGGTTTGCCCAGGAAGGTTTGGGAAGGCCTGACTGGGGTGTCCCCTAATACCAAAAATCTGGGAGCTCAGGGCCCTGTCAGGAAGCAGGTCCAAATGGGAACTGACTGTCACAAATTTTAAGCTGCAACATCAGGATGATTTTGCTGGAGGGGGGGCTGGGCCCCCACCACACGGGGCCAGGCCCCAGCTCCATAGTCCAAAGGGCTACTGCTGATGCATACTGTGCGTGCACTTGGCGAGCAGCTCTCAGTAGCCAGGGATCTGGTACAGGGCAAGGGTCAGGAGAGGCTGAGTCACAGGATTTAGCAGGGAAGAGACATCTACCTATTTTCAAGGACAAACTTCTACAAAGGCTCATATTCTCGATAAAGGCAGAGCTGGAGAATGTGGCAGTGTAGACTCAGGGCAGGCCCGACAGGATGGGTGGGCTATGCTCTAGTATAAGAGACTTGGGAGCCCTGCTTGCAGGGCAAACCCAGGACCCCAACAGACAGCAATTGCTTGTTGCCGTTGACTTTAAACACAGCAAAGAGCACTTTTATTGAAGTCAAAAAATGAGTTTATTCAAGAGTAGCAGAGGAATTACACTTCATGACAGGAAGCTATAGCAAACCATAGCAAAGTCCAAAGAGACAAAGGGAAGGTCAGCTTTTACTAGGTTTTGGTAGGAAATTGGGGAGACTTCTTCTGAACAGAAGTTGCTGGGGAAGGAGGGGACTGAGGACATGGTGGTTTCCCACCAGCTGAAGACTGGGGTCAGTGCGTTGATGCTGGAGCCTGAAGACACCTTCCTGCTTTCCTTAACGGCTGCAGAAAAATTCCTGCCCGAATTTGGTGGAAATAATGATCTTCCTCTCTCCTGCTAGTTGTACAGGGTGCACCCAGGGCTATGTGAGGGCGCTCTGCCTTCAGGTCTTCCCGGGTCATGTAAAATGAAATCTCATTTTGTTTTCACAGGACCATTTTGCACCCTTGGCCTCAGGGTGATTTTCAAGGGCTGGCCCCCTTCACACTGGAGAGTAGCCTTTCTCTTCTCTCGTTATTTTAAGTCTTTTTTTTGTTTGTGTTTAATTATTGTTGAGAGAGAGAGAAAGACAGACAGAGAGACAGAGAGTGCCAGCAGGGGAGGAACTGTGAGAGAGGAAGATGCAGAGTCCTAAGCAACTCCTGGGCTCCTGCAGAGGAAAGGAAAGCTGCCATGAGCACCTAAGGGCGGGGGAGCTGAGGGCCCAACCAGCCTTTGACCCCTGGTGTGCAGAACTAGCCCTCTGCAAGGAAGCCCAAGGACAGCCTGCCTGTCACCTGGCTCACTGGCTGTTGTCACCGTCCCTGGCAATATTCCTTCGCTGTGCTGGGTCCTCCAGGAGGTGTCCGGTGAGAACAGATTCCTGCTGCTCCTGGGCAGCAGGTTCCCGAACCTAACCGTCTCCGGTGATGACTGCACCACCCTGCTCTCCAGAGAGGGTTTCCAGGTGGGCCATGAGGCCTGAGTAGACTGATGGCTCCTGCAGAAGAATGGAAAGCTGCCATGAGCACTCGACAGAGGGTGAGCTGAGGGCCCACCCAGCCCCCGACCCCGGGGTGCAGAACCAGCCCTCTGCAAGGAAGCCCAAGGACAGCCTGCCAGTCACTTGGCTCACTGGTGGTGGTGACCGTTCCCAGCAATATGCATTGCACCTGCTGGTTCCCCCAGGGAGTGTCCTGAGATAGCACATTCCTGCTTCTGCTGGGCAGCAGGTACCAGAACCGAACTCTGTCTCACACCGAATCTCCAGCCGTGCTCCTCAAGAAGGAGGGATCTGGGTGGGTCATTTGGCCAGTGTTCACTGTACATTCCCTCACACTCATCATGCACTCACACACACGCCCAATCACACTGCATCACATACACAGATGCACACTTCTACTGCATCGCACACACCACATGAACATCTGCACACACAATCAGAGGATTGTGCCAACACAGCCTTCAGGGCCCTGACCTTTAAGATACTCTCTCCACCTGTCGTGTGGAGACCGCCTTCCGCTCACCCCTGCTGCTTGTACCCCCACATCTGTGTGTCCTCCTGGGAGGCCTTGCCCTCACCGACGCTGCCCTCCACTAGTGCTGCAACCTCCTGAGGGTGTCCTACAGCCAAACTTCAAAATGGGGCATCCGGCTGCTGGCCCCTTCGGATGGCCCCCAGCAGTCCCCCGCCACCTCAGGATAGTGGTGTAGCGCCCTCCCCTGGACAGCCGGTGGTCCCAGCGCCTTGCAGAAGCTGTGAGGGGCATCACTGCTGTGACTGTGCTAAGGAGGCTGGCTTTGCCTTGCCGCTGCCTTTCTGCCAGATGCTCCCTCGTGCTGTGGTGCCCAGAGTGGCAGGAGGCACTGGCCTACGACTCACTGGGAACTGAGGCCAGGATCTGGCCTGCCAACATCCTGGTGATGAGGCTAGGTTGGGTCCCTGTCAGATGAGACCACAGCCCCTCCTGGTAACTGGCGGGAGCCTTGCAGCAAAGCAGGGCCCGGGGATATGGCTGGGCTGTGCTGAGCCCATGAGCCACAGACACCGCCAGGGGATGACTCTGCATTTCAAACAGGGTGAGATTACTAGAACACTAGCTAAGTTCCCACTTTGTCTAGAGGTCTCTGATTTGCTGTCCAAATATTGTGGAAGCAACACCTTGAGCCATAAGCCTAATGTACATCTCCCTCCCATGCCCCCACAGTGAGCGTGGCACCCCTACCCTTCAGGTTGCCAGGGTGGGGTCTCTCTGGTCGCTGTCCCTGGATCTCCCATTGGCCGTCTGTCCCGTGGACCTGTTCTCTAGTCTCACATCTGTCCATCCTGAGTGGCTGCAGTGCACTTCTGGAGTTGCCCAGTCTGCCCCTGCCAGCTGCCATGTATGCTGTGTCTGGGGCACTGTCCCCAAGTCCACCCCAGTCCCCACTGGGCAGTGCCTGGAAACTAGAGGAAGGGCCTGGGCTGATCCGTCTCTGGCTCCGGGTGAGGATTCTGTCCCTGGTTCTGCTGAGGGCACTCCTTGGGCCACACCAGCTCCTATGGGCACAGAGGAGCCCCTGCACCAGCCCTCTCCCTTACAGAGGCCGCAGAGAGGGGTCGTGCCCTCCCCCGCGCAGGGGCATCATAGAGCTGCGCGAACGTCGCTGCGTGACCCCCCAGGCAACGGCTGGTGTCCCTGCAGTGAGGTGGGACAGCAGATACCCTGTCCCTGGCTCAGTGTCTGTCACTGTTAGGATTCGGTGCTTCTCTAAAACCTGTTCTTTTTTTAATGGTGCCTGTTCTTGCCTCCCACATTCTGTGCCCATATCTGACTTCCTCCTAGTCCCTCTCATGTCCTCTGTGGGCCTCAGAGCAGAATTAGCCCTGCTGTCCCTCCAGCAGTGTCTCTTCCTATCATGTGATTTGTCTGATGTGCTCGTTCCTCACAGGGGCAGGCAGGCCTTGTCTTGTGACACATGGCAATGCAAGGGACAAACACTGGAGGGGGACAAGGACACATACTTAAGTATAGATGGAAAATGAGCAGTTGTCCAAGCAGGATGATGCCGAAGGTGGTAAGCAACAGGATGAAGGGCTCAATGACCAGGCCCGCCAGGGTGTCTGCCTTCGCAGGGAGCAGGGGGAGGAACAGCAGCAACGTGTGGCCTCAGCAGTGTCTGTGGAGGCAAGGGAGACATGTATGCATCCAGCACCTGGGGCAGGGCCAGCCTCTCCTCCGGAGACCATGCTCTGAAGTGGGGGAGGGTCAGCAGCCCTAGAGAGCCCCTACCCTGCCCGGTGTGTGCCCTACACCTCACCCAGGTGCCCTTGTGGCCGCCTGACCAACGTAGAGATCACAGCCCCACTTGATGGGTCTGGAAGGTGAGGCTGGGGAGGATGACTAAGTGTCCAGGTGGCAGAGCCTGACCCCCTGCCTGGCCCAACACCCGCCCTGAGCCAGAGGTCACGCTGCTGTGCGGGCCCTCCTGGTTCTCAACCGGCGGCCCTCACAGGGAACTGCAGGACCGTGGCTGGTGGCTTGGGGCATTTCCAGGACTTGGTCCTCTGGGCCCCCGGGGCTGCTGACACTTCCAAACTGAAGTGTAGAAAAGCGCTGCGGAGTCTGTAGGCGGGCCCACGGAGACTTTTCCAGCTGAAAGGCCCTCAATCCCCCACCCCATCCCCACAGACTACTAAGTACTGACTCCGGTCCCTCATGTGGCACCACATGTGGCCACAGGCTCGTGGATTATAATGCAGGGTGTGTGAGGATGGCTGCAGAGTGGGGTGGCCGGCCACATGCTTGTCCCCTGAGCTGGTGATGTACTGAAGAATCCCCCAGCGATGAGAGCAATGCGCCCCAGGAACTGGCTGTTGAACAGCCCCATGGAACTGGCAGTTAAACAGGCCCATGGAATCTTCTGGAACAGCAAACCCAGGAAACTGCCTCAGTCATCGGGCATTCATGTACAGTGGGTCCTCGATGGCACCAGGGCCAGCACGTGGCAGAGAGAAACACCTGCTGGGGCCACGCACCCTCTGTCCCTACAGCACGTGGCAGGGAGCATCCTGCCGACCCCACGGGAGGAGGTGAGGCCACGTGCTGCAGAACGTGGGGGTGTGCAGGGGGCCTCTTACCACGTGCGCTGCATCTCACACTACTACGTGCACACGTGTGCACACACACAGAATCAAGAGCGTTACGCCAACACAGAAGCACAGGACAGTGTTTGAGAAGTCCCAGCTTCGAGGTGACAGTGGGTGCTGCCCCAGGCCTGGACACACGGAGGGTGCAGCAGAGGGGCTCCCAGTCCCTGTTCCATTTTCAGTTTAATATACAGCAGTTCAGGCCCTGCTGGAACTTTTGTGCCTGTACCTTTTGATGGCAGCCCTGGATAACATAGTCATACATAGTCATCTGCTTGGACACTAGAGAGGAGAAAGGAAGAAATGGGCAGTTACAATTATGTAAGTGATCGGAGCGGCCCGCAGGCCAAGACCCAGCCTTCCAGGGCCCCCCTCAGGGTGCCTGGGGGCTGCCTCCTAACCTGGAGCACTGGGGGACTGCTGCACCTCAACTATGGGGGCCCCATGGCCTGTGGCCCAGGCAGCAGCTCGTCCCAGCCCGAGGGTGCTAGGTGCCGCCCCCATCCCAGGACCCGCCTCACAGGTCCGCAAAGACAGTGTGAACCTGGACACTGGCTCCAGCACTGTGACAGAAGCACCCCGGGTCACAGGAAGGACATCTGAGACCTGTGTCTGTCGACAGACCGCACCTGCCACGAAACGGGTTCTGTGCCTGTCTCAGCTTGGGCTTCAGCAGAGGCGCCAGACCTCCGGTATCGCTTTCCCCAAAACCAACAGAGGACAGATGGCCCTTATTTATTTCTGGGGAGGGAGAAGACTCACCCAGACAAGCTATCTGCAGCTCGAGGTGCAGACGGAGGGTGGCCGCTCAACAACCCCCCCCCCCCCCCGTGGAGTCCGTCCCCCTCTCTGGGTGCATCGGTCCATGATTGCTGTGGCTTTCCAGTGAACTGCGCCTGGCTCTCGCTACTTTCGTCCGCCTCCCTTGGAACCTGTCTGTGCTAGGACACAAAATGGCGCCTGGTCACATGCTTGTGAAAAAACTCGTTTTTTTGCAGAGATTTGCACGGCTGCCATCGCCCGCCATCAGATGACAAGTACACTCTGTGGTTTCCCAGAGCTGACACTCATTCTGAGATTTGTGTAAATGCCTTCATCTGCTGGTAAGGAGAGGACCTGCGGCCGGGGAGGGAGGCCAGAGTCTGGCTGTCCCCCCAGCGTTGCTAGGCGTCAACAAAGCAGCCCGGGGCCACTGGCCTGGGGACGCTCTCTCCCCCTGTTATGTGAAGGTGCAGAGGGCCCGCCCAGACCTTGACCCCGGGGTGCAGAACCCACCCTCTGCAAGGAAGCCCAAGGACAGCCTGCCAGTCACCTGGCTCACTGGCGGTGGTGACCGTTCCCAGCAATATGCAGTGCACCTGCTGGTTCCCCCAGGGGGTGTCCTGAGCTAGCACATTCCTGCTCCTGCTGGGCAGCAGGTACCAGAACCGAACTCTGTCTCGCTCCGAATCTCCAGCCTTGCTCCTCAAGAAGGAGGGATCTGGGTGGGCCATTTGGCCAGTGTACGCTGTACATTCCCTCACACTCATCATGCACTCACACACACACCCAAACACACCGCATCACATACACAGATGCACACTTCTGCTGCATCACACACACCGCATGCACATCTGCACACACACAATCAGAGGATTGTGCCAACACAGCCTCTGGGGCCCTGGCCTTTAGGATGCTCTCTCCCCCTGTTGCGTGGGTGGAGGAGGCCTTCCCCACACCCCTGCTGCTTGTACCCCCACATCTGTGCGTCCTCCTGGGAGGCCTTGCCCTCACTGACGCTGCCCTCCACTAGTGCTGCAGCCTCCTCAGGGTGTCCTTCAGCCAAACTTCAAAATGGGGCATCCGGCTGCAGGTCCCTTCTGATGTCCCCCCAGCAGTCCCCCGCCACCTCAGGGTGGTGGTGTAGCGCCCTCCCCTGGACAGCCAGTGGTCCCAGCGCCTTGCAGAAGCGGTGAGGGGCATCACTGCTGTGACTGTGCTAAGGAGGCTGGCTCTGTCTTGCCGCTGCCTTTCTGCTGGATGCTCCCTCGTGCTGGGGTACGCAGAATGGCAGGAGGCACTGGCCCATTACTCACGGAAACTGAGGCCAGGATCTGGCCTGCCAACACCCAGGTGATGAGGCTAGATGTGGGTCCCTGTCAGATGAGACCACAGCCCCTCCTGGTAACTGGCGGGAGCCTTGCAGCACAGCAGGGTCCGGGGATATGGCTGTGCTGTGCTGATCCCATGAGCCACAGACACTGCCAGGGGATGACTGCTATTTCAAGTAGGGTGAGATTACTAGAACATTAGCTAATTTCCCACCTCTGTCTGATGGTCTGTGCTTTGCTGTCCAAGTACTCTGGAAGCAACATCTTGAGCCCTAAGCTCAGTAGCATCTCCCTCCCATGCCCCCATAGTGATGTGGCACCTCCACCGTCCCCGTTGCTTGGGTGGGAGCCCTCTGATCCCTGTCCCTGGATCTCCCATTAGCCGTCTATCCCATGAACCTGTTCCCTAGTCTCGCATCCGCCCATCCTGAGTGGCTGCAGTGCACTTCTGGGCCTGCCCAATCTGCCCCTGCCAGCTGCCAAGTATTGCTGCGTCTGGAGTACTGTCCCCATGTCCACCCCAGTCCCCACTGGGCAGTGCCTGAAAGCTTGAGGAAGGGCCTGGACTGACCCACGTCTGACTCCGGGTGCAGATTCTGTCCCTGATTCTGCTGATGGCACCCCCTGAGCCAGACCAGCTCCAGCGGCCACAGAGGGACCCCTGCGGCCGCCCTCTCCCTTGTACAGGCCGCAGAGAGGGGTTGTGTCCTCCCCCGTGCCAGAGAATCATGGAGCCTGTGCACATATATCTGTGCGGCCCCCAGGAAATGGCCAGTGTCCCTGCAGCGAGGTGTGTCAGCAGATACCCTGTCCCTGGCTCAGTGTCTGTCACTGTTAGGATTGGGTGCTTCTCTAAATCCCCTGTTCTTTTTTAAATGGTGCCTGTTCTTGCCTCCCACATTCTGCTCACTTATCTGACTTACTCCTAGTCCCTCTCATGTCCTCTGTGGGCCTCAGAGCAGAATTAGCCCTGCCAACACTGGAGTGGGGGCAGGACACGTACTTCAGTAGAGGTGGAACATGAGCAGATGTCCCAGCAGGATGATGCTAAAGATGGAAAGAAGCAGCATGAAGAGCCCAATGACCAGGGCCACCAGTGTGTCTACTTTTACAGGGAGCAGGGGGAGGCACAGCAGCCATGTGCCAGCCTCAGCAGTGTCTGTGGAGGCAAGGGAGACATGTATGCGTCCAGCACCTTGGGGCAGGGCCAGCCTCTCCTCCGGAGACCATGCTCTGAAGTGGGGGAGGGTCAGCAACCAGAGGGAGTCCCTTCCTTGCCTGGATGTGTTCCCTTCACCTCAGCCAGCTGCCCTAGTGTCTGTGTTTATTTATTGTTGAGAGAGAGAGAAAGAGAGAGAGAGAGAGAGACAGACAGACAGTCAGACAGACAGACAGAGAAAGTGCAAGCAGGGGAGGAACTGAGAGAAAGGAAGACACAGAGTAAGCAGACTCCTGGGCTCCTGAAGAGGAAAGGAAAGTGACCATGAGCACCCGAGGGCGGGGGAGCTGAGGGCCCACCCAGCATTTGACCCCTGGTGTTCAGAACCAGCCCTCTGAAAGGAAGCAAAGGACAGCCTGCCTGTCACCTGGCTCACTGGCTGTTGTCACCATCCCTAGCAATATTCCTTGGCTGTGCTGGGTCCTCCAGGAGGTGTCCGGTGAGAACAGATTCCTGCTGATCATGGGAAGCAGGTACCCGATGCTCATGGTCTTGGGTGATGACTGCACAACCCTACTGTCCAAAGAGGGCTCCCGGGTGGGCCATGAGGTCTGAGAAGGCTCCATGACTCCTGCAGAAGAATGGAAAGCTGCCATGAGCACTCGAGGGAGAATGAGTTAACGGCCAGCCCAGCCCTCCACCCCGGGGTGCAGAACCGATCCTCTGCAAGGAAGCCCAAGGACAGCCTGCCAGTCACCTGGCTCACTGGCCGTTGTCACCGTCCCTGGCAATATTCCTTGGCTGTCCTGGGTCCTCCAGGAGGTGTCCGGTGATAGATTCCTGCTGCTGCTGGGCAGCAGGTACCCGATCCTAACAGTCTTTGGTGATGACGGCACAACCCTGCTCTCCAAAGAGGGCTTCCGGGTGGACTATGAGGCCTGAATAGGCTCCATGGCTCCTGCAGAGGAAAGGAAAGCTGCCATGAGCACTCGAGGGAGGGTGAGCTGAGGGCCCACCCAACCCTCGACCCTGCGGTGCAGAACCGGCCCTCTGCAAGGAAGCCCAAGGACAGCCTGCCAGTCACCTGGCTCACTGGCCGTTGTCATCGTCCCTGGCAATATTCCTTGGCTGTGCTGGGTCCTCCAGGAGGTGTCCGGTGAGAACAGATTCCTGCTGATCCTGGGAAGCAGGTACCCGATGCTCATGGTCTTGGGTGATGACTGCACAACCCTACTGTCCAAAGAGGGCTCCCGGGTGGGCCATGAGGTCTGAGAAGGCTCCATGACTCCTGCAGAAGAATGGAAAGCTGCAATGAGCACTCGAGGGAGAATGAGTTAACGACCAGCCCAGCCCTCCACCCTGGGGAGCAGAACCGGTCCTCTGCAAGGAAGCCCAAGGACAGCCTGCCAGTCACCTGGCTCACTGGCCGTTGTCACCGTCCCTAGCAATATTCCTTGGCTGTGCTGGGTCCTCCAGGAGGTGTCCGGTGAGAACAGATTCCTGCTGATCCTGGGAAGCAGGTACCCGATGCTCATGGTCTTGGGTGATGACTGCACAACCCTACTGTCCAAAGAGGGCTCCCGGGTGGGCCATGAGGCCTGAGAAGGCTCCATGACTCCTGCAGAAGAATGGAAAGCTGCCATGAGCACTCGAGGGAGAATGAGTTAACGGCCAGCCCAGCCCTCCACCCCGGGGTGCAGAACCGGCCCTCTGCAAGGAAGCCCAAGGACAGCCTGCCAGTCACCTGGCTCACTGGCCGTTGTCACCGTCCCTGGCAATATTCCCTGGCTGTCCTGGGTCCTCCAGGAGGTGTCCGGTGATAGATTCCTGCTGCTGCTGGGCAGCAGGTACCCGATCCTAACCGTCTTTGGTGATGACGGCACAACCCTGCTCTCCAAAGAGGGCTTCCGGGTGGACTATGAGGCCTGAATAGGCTCCATGGCTCCTGCAGAGGAAAGGAAAGCTGCCATGAGCACTCGAGGGAGGGTGAGCTGAGGGCCCACCCAGCCCTCGACCCTGCGGTGCAGAACCGGCCCTCTGCAAGGAAGGACAGGGACGGGTTTCTGGTGCCATCCATCCTGACTTCTTGCCGGGAAGGTGGCCATTTCTGCACAGAACATCTGTGTCTGCACACAGAGCCTCGCACCATAGGTTCGGCGAGAACCCTCCCCGCACCCCTGCCTCCCCCGCCCCCAGGCTGGGCATCTCCTAAGACCAGGAGCAACGCTCAGGACTCCTGGTGCAGAGGGTAAGCATTTGCAGGGCCCACAGCCGGGATGGGCTGGCGGTGCCCACAGCCTCGTCCACCGGCTGTGAGTGCAGCCCTAGCCCAGACCACCGGCCACATGCCTGTCCCCAGGCCCACCTTTGCCGGTCCTTGGTGAGGTAAGACTGGACACCTGCAAATGTGCTGGGGACCTCACCCCACCACGTGTGGGGTTCAGTCACATTTCCCTGAGGACGGCGGCAGGGACACACTTGTTTGTTGGTCTTCTGGGTTCCCTGTTCCCTCAAGTGCTCGTCATCATTTGTCTTTTTCCTTCTGGCGTCCTAGTTCTTGACGTGTCCTGGACATCAGTCTTTCGTCGGCTGTGGGTTACAAGTATTCTTCCAATATTGGATGGCCTCCCTTGGTGTCTGGAAACTTCCTTTCATCATGATCTAATTTATGTGTATCTTCCTTTACAGACAGGCCTTTAAGAAAAGCTTCCTTAGGGACCCTCCATCACCATGAGGACATAAAAACAGAACCAGAGGCACCCCAGGGGTTCATTTGATTAGGGTCTGACTCTTGATCTTGGCTCAGGTCATGATCTCACAGTTCATGAGATCGAACACTGCATCAGGCTCTGTGCTGACAGTGCAGACCCTGCTTGAGATTCTCTCTCTCCCTCCCTCTCTGCCTTTCCCTGACTCTTTGTCTTTCCAAAAATGAATAAAGAACCTAAACAAAAGAAGATAGTTCCAATCATTATCTTCCAGTTTGTGTAGTTGTCTCTTCACGCGTTCTGTCTCGAGCTCACGTGGAATTAGTGTACACAGCACTAGGCAGGGTCTAACTTCATTAGTGTTTTCCCCACATGGCACCAAGTGTCCCGGCAACATTTATGAAACACTCTGCCCACCCCGTGTCCCTGGAGCTGCTCGTGGCCCCGACAAGTCACCACACCGGGCCCTGGGCTTCTATCTGCACAGACCACGCTCTTTGATTAACAAGCTTTGTGGAAGTGGCCCGGCTAGGTGTCCTACACTGTCCTTCTTCTTTGCGTTCTGGGTATTAGTGATCCTCTGAAATTCCACACACATCATAGACGCAGAGTTTCGAGCTGGTGCCCCGTACTGGCCTCTCTGGGGGGCCTGGCACCTCAAGGGTGTGCCACGCACTCCATGCACGGTGTCTGTCCGCATTCATTGGGCTCCTTAAAATGTCTGTTTTATGGTTTTCCTGCAGGTCTGGCCTGTCTTTTGTTAGATCTTTTCCTAGGGGCGTCACTTTCCAAAAATGCTAGGAAAATGGTCTAGTTTTACTCCCTAACTTTCCTCACTGCTGGGTGAAATGCCTGTCTTACATTAGCCCCACAAGGCGCTCCAGCCAGGGGGACCACCCAGGGCTGACGGACCCCGCACTGCAGGTGCAACTCTACTCTGGTGTGGCCTCCATGACGATGGGTGAAGTTAGTCGATCTTCCCTGGAAGGGTGGTCTTTTATCGCCAGATGTTTAAAAGTACGCATTTTCTTGGTCTGCAGGGTGCCAGCTTCCTCACAACATAGCTACAATCTTATTGCTGCTCCTGGACTCTCGGGACTGAGGCCTGCGGGTTGGCAGCTCAGCAGCGCAGGGCCCTCAGCCCGACCACCCCGCACTCAGCCCCCCGGGTGTCCTTCCTCGCCTGGGACTGCTTGGGGGCGGCAGGCCCCAGCCCCACCTCTGCTCGCATCCCTCCGCCTGTAGTTCTGTCCCCGTGTGTCAGGTAACTTCTCCAGCACTGGCTTGCAGCTCACGGACTCCAGCTGTGACCCGCGTGCTGCCAAACCCACAGTTAGCTTCCGCAGCCAGTGGTATGCTCTGCAGCTCTAAGTCTTATTTGTTTTTTTTTCCAATCTACAAGCCATTTAAACATGTGTTCTGTTCTCTTCAGATGACTTTCCCTTGGCCCTCTGTTTCCCTAAGCAAGAACCATGGTTACTTTGCGTTTGCTCCACGAGCCCCGTGCCCGACGTGTTTCTGCTTTCTGCGGTGGCCCAGGCCTCCGTGAGGGCGTGGCCATGTGGGGTGGGTGCACCTCGTGTCTTCCCAGCGCCTGCCAGGGGGATGCCCCATGGCACCTGCCAACCACTGGTGCAGAATCTCTTGGTGTTAATCCTCAGCTTGAGGAGTCTGGGCATTTTCTAGGCTCCTTTCCTCTCCCAGGTGTATTCATGTGTCCCGTGGGAGTGGAGCCTTCGGGCTCGCCACTGCAATGTGGGTATAGCAGTCCGGGTTTTAATGTTCCAGGATGACTTAGCGGCCTTCCATTCTGGCTTCGCCCTGAGCTTGGCCTTCTCTCTCCCTCCCGTGAGGCCGTGAGAACCGTTTCATCAGGGGAGGTGGGTGCCCACAGGGCACAGGCTGCAGTGCCCACGGGGCTCTCTCTGGGTTTGCTTGTGGCCTCTGTCCCTGGCTGAGGACTCCTTGCTTCTATGTTGTCCGTGAGCACCACAGCCGCATGTAGTGCGTGCACACCCACACACCAGTGGCGTCAGTCCCCGCGGGAGCCAGCCTGCCACTTGCTAAGACCCGAGGCCCAGGCTCCCTGTCACTCTGAGGTCAGGGGAGCACGTCACCGAATCACCTTGCACTTGGGCAGAGGGCTGGTGGGTGTCAGAGTCGAGCCTCTGCAGAGCACATCAGGAGTTCGACTCCATCACGAATCAAACTCTCTGTGGCCCCCGCTCTGTGGGCCATTATTAAGTTGGCCACTGCTGCACACCAGGGCCTGAGATCAGAGCGGCAGCCACAGCGACGCCACCAGGGCCAGCACCTCCCTCGCAGGTGCTTAGCCAGCTGGCGCGTCAGCCGGGTGTCCAGCCCCACCTCCTACACCTGCTGCTTTGTGCCACATGGAGCAGGCGGCAGGCTGAGCGTGGGGAGCCAGGCGCCATCGGCAGACACCCTGTGTGAGCCCAAGCTCGTCCTCAGTATCACTGAGACAAAAAGCATCCTGGCCCTTGACCCCCATCGGTGATTTCTCCCTCTCCTTGTGTTTCTGTAGAAAACATGTAACTCTTTAAAGACTCAAACGTGGGTGGACCGCACACCCACACTGTGATATCCTACCTGAAGCTGAGCCTTCAACCTCAGCACGGTCCATGCTCACAGGCAACACTATTTCCTGTCGGTCCTTTGAGCCCTGCAAAGAGGGAAATAACAGGAAATACATGACTTAGCATTTGTTGCGCTGCTACAGGGGACAGAACTTGGCAGCAAGAGCACATTTTGGAGACGGAGCCACCAGTGGCTCTGAGCGGCCAGCGATGACCTCGCTTCCTGTGCTCGGAGCACTCACTTACTTGCACATCGAGGCTGCGGAGGGGGAGGCACAGGGAGGGGGGAGGCCTCTTCCCTGCACTCCCGCATCAGGACAGAGACAAGTGGTGCTTTTCCTGATGGGCAAGAGGGTCTCCTGGAGGCCACTGGAGCCTATTTGGATCCTTGGCACAAGGAGAGGACACAGCAAAGGCCACATCTGGCTCGTGCCTTTCTTGCACATCTCTGCTTGCTGGTGGGGAGTCCTGGCTACCCAGGGACCCCGAATGTCTTCATGCCGCCTCCCGAAGGCAGGAGAGTTCTCCCTTTCCTTGCTGCTGCCAGGCTTCCCAGTGGGTGACTTTTCATCCCACACACGGACAAGAGGGGAGGACACTGCTCTGGACGAAGGGCAGGGAATGATGCTCATTCTAACTTCCAGGGCGGCAAGCAGCGAGGCCGGACTGTGTGCTGTGCGCAGCTTCCCTTGGACGGTTCTGCAAGTACAGCATGTCGGGAGATTTCTGAACCCGTACGTCCTCCTCCTCCCTGAGCCAGCTTGTGAGAATTACAGACAAGACATGACCTGAAGTGTGAATGAGACAGAAGGGAAGGGAAACGAAAGGGGAATCATGATGAACAAAGGCTCCCCGAAGAAGAGGAAGAACAGATTGCAGAAAAACAAGACAAGTCGATGGACCGGCCCCCAGGGGGCCCAGCGCAGAGGCAGTCTTGGCCACGGAGGTGGGGGCAGGGGTCTGGTGGTAAGTGGTGGGGGCGCTGCAGGCCCAGCTGCCTGGGCGACGAATGTCTCCAGACTTCCCAGCCCACGGGTGCCGCAGGGCATCTGCCACAGAGGGCCGCGGAGTGGGCAGCCATCTGGGAAGGCAGGATGTGCAAGGAAACCCACAGAAGGAGGTGATGGTGCTCAGAGGTAACGGTGAAGGGATTACTGAACTGACCCTTCCGGGAAGCACAATCTTTGAGAATGAAAACAGAAAGGTGTCAGAATCGGCCAGTGGAACAGTGGAGTAGAGATTTGTGGGGAGGGCGGTGATGAATGTTCATAGCGTGCGCATCGGCAACCTTCACCCGAGGACCCAGCGGGGGAGCAGGAAGCATGAGACGCTGGTCCTCCACAGACATGACCACTGTGCTGAAGAGAGCTTTTGGGTCCACTGTTCCAGACTCTGGAGCTGGACCAGACTCGGTGCACAGCACCAGGAGAAAGATGCTGTCTGACCCTCCCCATTGAGTGGCAATCCAGCGACGACCTGCATCGATGACCTGCTGCAGGACAGAAGCCCCTTGTTCCTTGGCAGGCAGCAGGGACTCTGTCCTCCAGAACATGGCTGTTGTGCCTTTTGGTGGGTCCAGCCGTGCTCTGAGGGGCCAGCGCAAGGGCTCACTTGCCCTGCCCCCTTGGCAGCTCTGACTCCTTCAGGTGTATCTGCTGGAGCACCTCTCGCCCTGATTTGCAGCCAGACATTGAAGGAAACTACCGGCAACCATGGAAGTAACGAGAGAAACTTCACAACAATAATACACGCTTTGTAAAAGCAGTTTCGAAGAGCCACAAGCGGATAGTTCAAGAAGCAGAAATCTATAATCCCTGAGCAGCGGGAGAAGCTGATATCCAGACTTACCCACATTATAATACTCAGAATATCCCTCTCTCCACAAAAAAAAGTATAAAGCATACAGAGAAAAGGAAAATACAGCCCATTCAAAGGAGAACAAGAATTTGGCAGAATCTCATGGAAGAAGCCCAGACATTTGAATTAGCAGTCAAGGACATTCAATCAGTTATCTTCTCAAATGTGCACAAGGTAAGGCAAAGATTTAAAGGAAGTCAGGAAAATATTGAATGAACAAAAAAGAAAATCAATAAAGAGAGAGTATTCCAATAAAAGAACCAAACAGAAGTTTTGCCACTGAACAGTGTGAAATGAAAAATTCACTACAAGAGTTCAAAACATTAGAGGAGAGGAAAGAATCAGTGAGCTTGATAACAATTGAAATGATCCAATCTGAGGACCAGGAAGAATATGGAACGAAGGGAAGTAACAGCACCTGGTGGACCTGAGGCCCAAGAGGAGAAGCGAGGGGCTGGAGAGAAAATGCATCTGAAGAAACACTGGCTGCCCGCATCCCAAATCCAATGGGAGATATGGGTCTACACGTCCAAGATGCTCAACAAACTGCAGGCAAGATACACTCAGAAGGGTTCACACTGAGACACAGCACTGCCAGAGTCTCAGGACTCAAAGGGAGGATTCTGAAGGCATTGAGAGAGAAGTGATGAATCACATACAAGGAGCCTCAATAAGCATACAGCTGAGTTCTCACCAGAAACCATGGAGTCCAGAGGGCATTTTTCAAACCTGGAGGGAAAATAAAACCTGCCAAGCAAGAATTCTAAATCCAACAAAACCGTATTTTGAGAATACAGAAGAAAGTCAGATGTTCTTTGATACGCAAAAGCTGAAACAACTCATGGCCAACAGACCTCCCCTATGAGAAATGCTGAAGGGAGATCTTTAGGCTAAAACGAAGGCTCTAGACAGTAGAGATAAAGGACGCCAGGAAAGATAACGACACAGGTTAAGATAGATATAAGCCAGGATTGTTGTACTTTGGGTTTGTAACTCCTCTTCTTCTCTGTGTGACTGAAAACACAAATTCATAAAACCATCATTATAAATCTTTTCTAATGAGCACACAATGTATAAATATGTCATGTGACATTTAGAATACAAAGGATGAGGGATGAAGATGTCTAGGATCAGAGTGTATATTATTGAAATTAACTTAGTAGTATTCAAACTGGATGTTTATAAGTTTAAGTTATGAATGGTATTCTCCAAGGTAACCAGTAGGAAGAGAACTAAAAACTATAAGAAAAAGGAAAGAAGAGGGGAATCAAAATGGCACAGTATGCAAATTCAACTAAATACAGAGAGGGAATAGGGGAAGAAGTGTGGAATAAAACATACATGACACAACCAGAAAGTAAATCAGTGGGGGAAAGAAGGTCCATGTGATGTTTAGCGAATGCAGCTGGCACAGCAGAAACCCACAGGGAAGGGAGGAAGCGGAACCCCTGCCTCACACCAAGCACACCCATGAACCGGAGTAAGGACTCAACTCTCAAAATCAAATGCCGAAAATTAGTAATAGAAAGTATAGATGATTGTCTTTTAGAAGCTTGGGTTGAAGATGACTTGAGGCCAAAAAGCATTATCACAAATATGCAGAAGTTAGAGGATGGCTCTGGCTCATCAAATGTCAAGTTAAGCTAAGCATGAAGTCAACTTGCTGTGACCCTCCATCTGTAATTCACCCAACGAATGAGGGGTTTGTATCAAGAATCTATAAAGATTTCAAATAAATCTGTAAGAAAAGCAGAAAGAGCCCAGGAGGAACGTGGGCCAAGGACAAGAGCAGGCACT
>PJEM01018853.1:0-17587 GCA_004023845.1 Helogale parvula | reverse complement strand
GCTTACAGTCCCACCACCCCACCCTTTCCCTTGACCTTCCCCCCCTCCGAGGCCGGTAAAGCCAGTGGAGACTACATAAGTGAGACTCTGATGAAGCCATGGCTCGGAGTTGTCTTCTCGCACCCCTGCCCCAGAGATGGGCCCCTGCAAGGAGGGCGGGGAGGGATATTCACCAACCCCCACGCCCCCACGGTGAGAACAGCAGCTGCCGCCTCCTGGGTCCTAGCTCAGCAGAGCTTTGGAGAGAAATGACCCCAGGGAAAGTTCTAGAGGCTGCTGGGAGGCAGCACCCACCCCTCTCTAAGAAGAACATTCCGAAGGTCAAGGGAGAGGTTTCCTCACAGGCCAGCCAGGGTGCAGGGACCGGCTACCGGAAGCCACAGGGGGTCACTTCTGTCCCTTTGACCCAGGGACCATGGACAGCAGAGGACAGCTGTGGGACTCATCTGGGCTCCTTTACAGCCGAACTTCTCCTTCGTTTATGCTTTGACACACAACATCTGTTGTAACTGTCGTCTATCCCCTCCCCTGGTTAATAATGGCAGCCAGCTGCGGTCATGGTCAAAGGCAGATGATTGCACGAGCCCAGAGGCCCAGGATCCGGGGTGTTGCTCTCCATTGTTTGCTCAGGGGAGACAGGCCCAGGGCTGCAGGAGACTGACCCTTCACGCTGGGTGCCCTCAGCTCCACCCACCAAGCTGGGGCTGTGCCCCTGGGCCCTCCCTTTGGCAGCCTGTCAGGTGTGAGGGCTCAGCTGGGGGTGCAGCATCCCGGGGGTGCTTCCAGGTCTGTGTTTGTGGACAGTGTGGGACATGGAGGCTTGAAGACTGTCTGGCCAGGTTCCTAAGGCCGTGGGGCCCCTGTCATGGGCAAGGGGTGCAGCCTGAGGGTGGGCTGGGCTGGCGCTTGTTTCTGTTTTCCCACTGCACTCGTTGCCAGTATGGAAAAAAAGCTGGGAGATTTCTGTCAAAAATCCAAACTCCCAGCTTCCCCGACAAACTGGAAGATAAACCAGAAGATCATCGTGGGCCCGCCTTGCTGAAGGACCGGAGCTGGTGGGGGTGGGGGGCTGACCACACCAGCGCCTGTAGCGATAATGTGTGATAAGAGCTCTGACTAGCCACTTCCCATGCGATTCATTCGCCCCCAGGACCTACCCCTCCTGGTTAGGGGCCTCCAGGCTTCAGTTTGCAAGCCTGCAAAGAAGGGGGTCCCCAGTCCCAATGGCCTAACTTCCGGACTGCTGTCCTGGGCTGATAAAGGAGCCAGCGCAGCTCCCCTCAGCACTAACTGCTTCTACATCAATTTTAATCTCACTTCTGCCACTTGGCAACACCCATCACCACACCCTCTGTCTCCTTGTGTCACTTCCCAGCAAGCAGCTGCCTTTGTGACCTGGCTTTCGGGAGGACAGAAGAGCCCCCTGTCCAGGGCCAGTCCCAGTGGCCAAGGATGAAACTGGGGGCAGGATGGGCAGGGAGCTTGCTGGGCACTGATGCTTTGGCCTCTCGGGGAGCTCTGGAGGGAAAGCCTTGATGAGATCTCAGGTGACCACACAGCCTTGACTTCGACAAGGCATTTGAAGATGGTCTCAAGTCCTTTCAGCCATGATGAAGAATTGTGGGCCAGTGGATTGCGGCTTTGGGTAGATTTGTACACCTAGAGAGACACAGACGGTTGTGGCCATTGGACTGACATCCGCGTGGGTCGAGAGGGCTGGTGCACACCAGAAGGAAGACGGAAAGTATGTTTGCTGTGCTTCTATAGGACGAGTCCCATGGTGCTGAGATGGAGAGCCTCGGCCCTGGAGATAAGCATACTCAGGTGTCAATATTACCTCTGCCTCTTATTTGCTGTGTGATTGCAGGCAGATTGCTGGCACTGTCTGGAGGTCTAGTTTCCTCATCTATAAAGAAGGTAAAGCAGAGATACTGTCTTGTCGGGTTGCTGTGAAGATTACACGTCTAGTCACAGGAGGGCACTTTGTAAATGTCCCTGATGGTGACATCGCACAGCATTTCTGTGGTAGAACGGGACCAGAAAACTGAGCAGCAGGGCCTGGTGTCGTTACCCTGTGACAATGCTGGGTGCCTGCCTCACTACTACAAACGCTACACTATGTCTATCATCCGCCTGGGACAGAGCTGGGTGGCCGAAGGAGGGTCACAGGGTCTCGGCCCCCCTGGGACCCTCAGGGACTATGTTAGTACTTGGCTTCACGTGTTAAGAGGGACCTGTGGGACATTTTGCCTAAAACGAGAAGCGTTCTTTTCCCCCCCTCAGCCTCCAAGTGCCTGGCACACAGCTAATGCTCAATAAAGGTTGAGCCATTAAGAAGAAAGAGGCTTGAGTGGGAGTGGGGTGTGTGTGACAGTTCTCAGTGACTTGGAAGCCTGTGCTAATGGTGCTGAGGGCAAGAGGCCTCCCCATGTAGCCAGGGCCCATCCCTGAGGAGATCTCATGGCCCTTATTATCGTTTTCGACGTACTATCAAAATCAAGTGGCATTAAAAAGCTAGTAATGGGAACAGTGGGTCCTGCCCTTTCCTGTCCCACTCCCCAGAGGTAGCTCTATTACCATGACAGCCTCCCCTGCAGATATTTGCAGGAGGAAAGGGTTGGAAGTGACTTATGCAGTAGCGGGAAAACCAGGAGGAATCTCTTTATGAACCAATAGAGAATGGTCTCAGGATATAGTAATCAATGTATTAATCATCTCAGGATGAGTCCCCATGGCATATCCTACCAGTTATGCAAAAAAAAGGGGAAAAAGAATGTCTGTGTGTCCCAGTGCACCAGAGTGCTCGGAGAAGTCCTGGCCAACCACGTCAAATGCGGGCGGAGGGCTGAGGGGGTGAGCAGTGAGGGACGTGTGAACATGTATTATAGACACAGAGTTGTGTATTAGGTTATAAGAGAAATGTGGCTTCCCAGGGAAGAGCACTGGTTGGCTAGGGGATGTGTGGAGGGATTCGTTAATACTTTTTATGGATGTTGGATTACTTACTTAGCAAAACATAAAAATGTTGATTACTCTTTTGGGGCGGATAGAATTTAGGACGGTCCCAATGATCCCGGTCTCCTGGCATTCATATCCTTGAGTGTGGCAAAGGTGACGGGAGGTTACCACCACTTACTGTTGGATACGTCTTCATCTTAGCGAACTGGGGCAAGAGGCCATCCTTGTGTGTCTGACAGAGGCCGCGGCCGTGGTGGGGAACTATGGTGGCTCTGGGGACCTTCCGCAGCCCGTAGGAAGGCAGGACTTCCCGGCAGTAGGAAGCGGGGACTATCAGTCTCGCAACCACAAGGACATGCGTCTGCTGACAACCTGAGTGAGTTTGGAAGAACATTCTTTCTAGGTCGAGCCTTCGGACGAGAACACAGCCTGGGTGCTTTGATCTGGGCCCTAATGAGGCTGCAGAGGGTCAGTGCCCAGACTCCTGACCCAGGGAAACTGTCAGATCATGAATATCTGTTAGCACTTGACTTCTCATATTTCAGAGAAGCTCTGTGAAGCCGACCATGAGCTCTGAATGCTTGGGGGCTGGGGAGCCTTTACACTGGAAATCACCAAATGTCTGTCTTCAGGGATCTTTCTCTCTAGGGCAGTTCAACTACCAGAGAGGAGAATCCTCTATCTACCTGCCTGGGGACGAGGTACATCGGCAGGAGTGGAAGACGGGAATCAGAAATCCACTGTGAAGTGTCAGGACTGAATTCCTGGACCTTACCCCCCTCCCTCCCACTCTGCCTGGGATCCCCAAGTTCAGAGCCGCCAGCACATCTGCTTTTCCAGAGAACGAGCTTTGGGCGTCTCACCTGGTGCGCAGCAGCAGAAGGACTCTGGGGTCCAGCTTGCTGCAGACTTCCACGCGAGCCTCCCCCCCTTCTCCGCCCCACACTTGACCGCTCCTCTCTGCACCTGTTGCCTCCAGAGTGTCTCCGGTTTTCCGCAGGCAAATGGGTTTGCTTCTCTTCTGGAACCTCCTTCGCCGGAGCTTTAGTTTACAGCCGCCTCTGCCAACGTTCCTTCTCCATCTGCTTTCCGTCTTCTTTAAACTTTGTTGAAATCTCTTGTCTATAATTATCTCATCTCATTTTCTCCAAGGCTTTGGGTTTACTTTCAAAGAATGCATTTGCTTTCCTCTTGGATGGTGGGGTGCGGATTTGGCGAAAGAGAGGACAAGGGCCTGTAGACACGTCTTGTTCTTCGGGCTGGGGCTCCAGGGCCCCTCCCGAATCCCCTGAGGGCTCTGGGCAGGGGCTGAGCTCAGACAGCTCTAGGGGGGAGGAGAAAGGAGGAGCAGGCAGCCCTCCTGTACCTGGATGTTCCAGGGAGGTGGACATCTCAGACAACAGGCACATGCAGTTGACCTTGGGGACCTCCATCTTCTGGCAGTGGGCTTTAGCTCAATGACTGGGGTCTTAGTTTGGGGGAAGGTAGTCTACCTATTGTTGGGGCATGGCTCAGGTGGGGATACTGAGGCAGACTGTGGCAATACAGTTCTGGGAACTGAGTTACAGAAAGAGAGAGGGCCAAGGGGACAAGCCAAGTGTCCTGGCATCTGAGCTAGAATACCAACAAGGCAGTCAGGCCTCCTGTGGCAGCGTGGGGTGGCACTGATTCTCAAGCAAGGACCTGGAGGCAAGGAATTACAAAGGAGTCTCTTTCCCCCAACAGGGCATAAACTCACATTGTTCCTTCCCGAGCACCTTTCCTGGGGCAAGGACTGACTTTGACCCCTCACCGGCTCTGGAGGGAGACGCATCATGGTCCGCTGAGAACTGATCATGCAAGTACCTGACCGTCTGGACGAGCTGGGCAAGGGGGAAAGAACGAGCCTCTGTTACGCAGGCGCTTTGCAGACATTATCTCCTTTAATCTTGCTATCAGCCCTTGAGGTGGGTCTTCCCCATGAGGCAGATGGGGAACCAAGGCTCAGAGAGGTTGATCAGGTTGACCAGGATCACACAGCTAGTAAGCGGCAGACCCAGAGCCAACTCAGGCCCGCCCCCTGCTCCACCTCGCTGCCTCCTGGAGTGACTCATGTTCCTTCCAGGATGAGTGGGGTCGCATGCCTGGATGGCCAGCCACCTGTGAAAACATCAGAAGCTGCTGATGAAGCCGGACAAGGCTGGACTCCACCGGTGTGGATGCTGGGGTGCCAGGGAAGCCTGAGGTCTGCCCCTCTCTGGTGCACAGCCCTGGGGGTGGCGTATGCCCTTTGGAGCCAGTAACAGGATTTAATTTGCAAGCCTGCTCTAAGTCTGCGGGGTTCATCGGGTCCGGGGCAGCTGCGAGCCCTGACAAAGCATCTGTGTTATCCAGGAAGGGCTGGTCCGGCCACTCTGGGCAGATATGTCCCAAATCCTGAACCCAAGCCCGCCTCCAGCTGCTGCCAGGGCCCACCCTGGAGTGCTCTGAGCTCAGACTCAGAAGGAGAGTCCGACAGAAGGGAAAATATATGGAGATAGAGAGACCATGCACTAGGTGCAGAAATAAAATATAACAGGTGTACGGGGACAGAAGGACTGAGCCCAAGCAGAGGCCCCTGAAGACAGCCCCTCACCGAGTTCAGTTAACCCTCCTCCAACCCTGTGAGCCAGGAGTTTTGATCCCCATTTTACAGATGAGAAACCAGGCTGACTCACCACACCCTATGGGGTTGGAGATGAGACAAGGTGGGGTCCTGACGGCTTGCATCAAAGCCCAGCCCCCACGGCCCCCAGCCTCCTTGGGCCTCGCTCAGCCTTCTAAGGCAGCAGGGAGGGAACCCCGAGCCCCACCTTGTCATGATGCTTTGGTGGTAGGGATGGGGACCCTGGGTTTGATATCTCCTGAGCAGCCCTGAGAGCCCACACTGACCTGGGCCACCGCCCGTCCTATCAGTGAAGCTGCCAGGTGGGCACAGGTAGGAGGAAGGTTCAGAAAGAAGGGGGAGAGGGGTCGTGCCGGGGCTCCACTGGGCGCTTCGGGACACCTGCTAGACACCCTGCCCAATACCCTGTGGGACATCCTGCTGGACACCCTGCGGGACACCCTGCGGGACACCCTGTGGGATGCCCTGTAGGACACCCTGCCGGACACTTGCCGGACAGCCTGTGGGACATCCTGTGGGATATCCTGCTGGACACCTGCTAGACACCTTGCAGGACACCCTGTGGGACATCCTTTGGGACACCTGCTGTACACACTGTGGGACACTTGCCGGACACCTGTGGAGACCTGCCGGACACCCTGCGGGACACCTGCTGGACAACCTGTGGGACATCCTGCTGGGCACCTGTTGGACACCTGCGGGAAACCCTGTGGAACACCTGCGGGACTCCCTGGAGACACAGCCGGGCTCTGGGGACAGGAGGAGGGGTGGGTGCTGCCCTCCTTTTCCTCAGTCAACCTTCCACAGAACTGCTTCTCTGAGGGCCCCCCTGGACCCCCACCCACCTGGTCTTGGGGTCCACAGGCCACACACCAGGACCCCGGGAAATAGGCCGCAGACTCCTATTCTCTGGGCCCTCCCTAAGTCTCTAACCCAACTGTTCTGACTTCCTACTTCTGTCTTTGAGGCCCATCTCCCTCTCGGGCCTCACCTCGTTCCACAGCACTCAGGGCCAACTCTCCAGTGTCGACCTCCCCAGCTTCTGGCCCCTTCTGGACCCCGGGGGACCCCCAGTCCTGGGCCCTTCTTCCAGCCAGCCTGTGTCACCAAGGTCCCGCTGAGTCCAGGCAGGCTTGGCTGTTGTCCCAACTGGTGTTGGGGTTTCTGAGGCCAACTCCCTGCCCTGGGGACCATCCCCTCTGCGCTGGCAGGAGCCAAACCTCCAGATGCAGCTTCCCCACAGGGTCTGGGGGCCACTGGAGAGGCCCTTTCAGCGGTTCCCCGAGAGGACGGGGCCCGAAGGAGAATTTCAAAATAATGACCAAGTGCTACGCACCCGAGGGACTCAGCACCGCCCAAGTGCCTTGGGAGTGGGGCCGGGTGTCAACACTGAGCGGGGGGACCAGGGGAAACCCCTAGGTGCCGGCTGGGAGGCTCCTGAAGGTCAGGGTGATGGGGCTGAGGACTTGCCCATGTGCGGGAACGGATTTCAACATTTTATCAACAGGTACAGCCGTAGAGTGCAAACCAGCTGCTTAGCAGCCCTGTATGGTTCCACTGAATGACTGTTGGGTCGAAAAACAGGCCTGGATTATAGAGTTCCTCTGTAGAGGCTGCTCCCAGGCATGAAGCTTCTGTGGGAACCACCCTCCAGGCTTCTTGGGGATGGGGGTGAGGTCGCTGACCTCAGGTTTCTGGTCCTGCCCCTGTTTGCTTGCTAGTTTGCTTCCTTCCTTCCTTCCATTCCTTCTTTCTTTTTAAGTTTATTTACTTATTTTGGGGGAGAGAGAGTGTGTGAGAGCAGGGGAGGGGCAGAGAGAGAGGGAGAGGACATCCCAAGCAGGCTCTGCACCACCAGCACACAGCCTGATGCGGGGTTGGAACTCACAAACCGTGAGATCATGACCTGAGCTGAAGTCAAGGGTCAGCCGCTTAAAGGACTGAGCCACTCAGGTGCCCCTGTTTGCTCCTTCTGCGAAGAGGGGAGGCGAATGGAGGGGAGAGGTAGCCGTCAAGACCTCAGGCTCTGACACCACATTCTCCTGGTTTGACAATTGGCTGTGTGACCTTGGGAAAGTTGCTTGCCCCCTCTGAGCCTTGGTTTCCTTATCTGGTACATAAGGCTAAGAACACTTCTTACTGGGGGTCTGTGAGATCAGTATGTTAGACGTCTGTAAAGCCTCTGGCATAAACTAAGTGCTCAATTAATGGTAACTAATATTATTATAAGGGGGTCAGGCCTCCAGGGATGAGGGCAGGGTGGGTCCAGCCTGGGGGGAGGGGAGGCTCTCTTCACCCTGAGGACCAGCCACCTCCTAGTGGCTTCCTTTTGAAGTCGAGCCAGACAGTCACAGCACTGAACGGGGTCTGTTTCCGGGGCCGCTTGTCATAGAGCTGATGCATCGGGCCTGTCTTCAAGCGTGTGTACTTAAACAAACCACCTAGTCTGTCTTTGCATCTACCTTCCGATCCATTGCTCAGTCTGACATCACGTCTCCAGTCCTATCTCCCTGCTGGAGCTGACGATGTTTGACCCGTCCTGCCTGGAAGCTTCTACCTTACCCCAGCAGTGCTCTTTGCATGTATAAGCCTGAGGTTGCTAATACCTTTGAAATGGAGATAATTGCTTGACTTTCTTTTTTTTCTTTTTAATATTTATTTTTGAAAGAGAGAGGCAGAGCATAAGCAGGGGAGGGGCAGAGAGAGAGAGGGAGACACAGAATCTGAAGCAGGCTCCAGGCTCTGAGCTGTCAGCACAAAGCCCGATGCAGGGCTCGAACCCACGAACTGCGAGATTATGACCTGAGCCGAAATTAGACGCTTAACTCACTGAACCCCCCTGGCACCCCTTGATTTCTAATACTGGTACTTTGTAGAACAGTATTTGTATACACTGCCTGACGATGATGCTAGAGCAGACCAGTCCCTTTGGGGATGCCCGGGTCAGGCGTGCCCGCCCACCTGTGACTTGTGCGTGCGCTCTGTCCTGGGTGAGCAGCAGGTGCTGGAAGGCAGGTGACATGGCCCAGATGCGCGCAGAGCCCATATGTTTCTCACATTCGGCACGGAAAGAGATGAGGCTGCATTTACTTCTTGTCAAGCACTAAAGCTTAATTGGGCCAGAAATACTCCCCGGTTCCTGCTTCTGGAAGACAGATCTCTGCTGTCACGGAGCATCTGCGGTACCCGGAAGGGACTAGAGGAGATCTGTGGGCTGGAGGCTTTGAGAAGATTTTTCCCCCCTCCGCGCCAATTGTGCGTGCCTGGCGTTTGCTTTTCTTTGAACCTCTGTGTCTGGAACGTGGGCCCTGGGGCTGACATTCCAAATGCTCCGGAGTCCAAGGACACACCAAGGGAGGTGTGTCCGCTGAACCGGGTACTGAAGCCTGAGAGCCAAGGGGGTGCTCCGAGCAGGGAGGTGCAGCTCAGGCAGGGGAGTCTGGGGAGCTGACGATCTTGGAGGAAAGGGGGTGCAGGCAGGGAAAGTTGGGGTGCTCAGGCATGGGGGTGCCTTGTTTGGAGGGTACCTGGTGCATGTCCAGCAGCTGACAGGGCAGACCAGCTCCCCCGCCTGCCATCGGGGAGGGGGAGATGGGCAACAAGCAAAGGCAGATTTTGATCTTTGCTCCTGGATGTGCTTGGAGGGAAAGTCAGAGGACAAGGGAGAGGGAGGCGGTAGGGCTGGGTCTGCGTGGGCGGGGTCAGTGAACCGCAGAACAGGTGGGACAGGGGGGAAGGGTACCGCCAGGCCAGCCAGGTGGCTGGGGAGGGCGGTTCGGGCACCCACTGGGCAGGGAGAGGGGCGCCGGACGTGCCAGCCAGGCCCTCTGCCCCGTGAAGGGATCCGTTACCTTATTCCACCCAACCCTCCAACCAGCTCAGAGGTGTCTGCATGCGCAGAGAGGGGCAGTGACTCACTCTAGGTCACTCGCCCAGAGAGGGGATCGGGAGGGGAAGGCAGTGCTCTAGAGGGAGGGCCGGTCCCGGGGTCTCAGGACGTTCTCGGGGTGGGGGTGGGGTGCTCGGCATTGTAGGGCGAGCCCCCGCCCGTCTGACCAGAGACACCTTCCTTGGTTCCCTGCCCTCTTCCGTTTGCTCTCCTCAGTTCTAGCCCCTTCTCTTACCCAAAGCCCCTTCTCCTGTCCCACCCGGGGAGGGTGCGAGGCTGGGGTGACTCTGTCGAGGCAAGATGGGGACTCTCAAGGGGCTGTTGAGCAGAAGACCGGCCCCGAAGCTACCAAGGTCTCAGAAGGCCTATGAATGGTGCCGTGGAGTCCAGGCCTGCGGTGGCCTTTCACCCGAGTGCGTCCCTCATTTGTCTGCGAGCTAGCCCGTGATCATGATCAGACCTCGGTGTTCTCTCACCATGGAGTGGAGATACCGAGGTTTCTCTGAGAACAATCCTTAGCGGGCTGTAGGGGAGGGGTTCTGAGGAGGGTGGTGCAAGGGGTCCCCTCTGTACCCTGGGAAGAGGACCTTGCTGGTCTGTGCAGGCAGCTAGGGTGGGGTGGGGGGAGACAGCAGGATGTGGTTCCTGAGTGGGCTTTCGTTCACACGGCAGGCAGCTCGCAGACACCTGCCGGGCTGCCTGTGCCTGAGGGACAGCGTGCCCTCTCCATGGAGGAGGGCATCAGCCCTGCACAGGGGGGCGGTGCGGGGGGCGTGGGAGAAGGCAGACCAGGACAGCACCTCAAGGGACAGGAGTGTTACTCGAGCCAGCTCTTCTCTCCTCCCTGTTTCAGCCCCAGCAGTGTGGTCAGGAGCCCGTGTCCCAGTGCCCAGGAAGGCCCTTGCTCCGTCCCCAGGCAAAGCCCGGACCCGGAAACTTCTCAGAGTGGGGACGTGGCAGGGTCTTTTTGCACATAGTTGATGGCACAGAAGTGGGGATGGGAAAAAAAAGGTCAGGACAGTGAAAGAAGAGGGCACGTGAGACAGACATCGTCCCTTCCCTGACTGTGAGACACACCTGCACGCAGACACGTGCGCATGCGTAGGTGCACACACACGCAACATCAACACGAACGTGTGTGCACTCCCACACATGAGCACACGCGCACGCAAAGCACACACACGAGCACACGAGGGCGCACGCACACAAGCACACGCACACACGCGCACATTTGCATGCACGCACACGCAAACATACACGCATGTGAGCACGCACCCACAAGAGCACACACATGCACATGCGCACACATGCACACATGTGTGTGCAGGCATGCACAGGTAAACACACATACACACATGCACATGCGCGCACATGCACGCCCACTTACACGCACATTCTCAGATACAGATGGCAGACGGGAGGTGTGAGAAGAGAGGGAGACAGGCGGATGGAGAGCCGTGTGACGGGAGCCTCACTCGCTAACCATCACTCGCTGGAATAACAAAGCAGATGGTGACCCCTTATCGCTGCCTTTGAGATATGCCCGAAGTAGCAAGCTTGTGGGGGAATCTGGTGCTGGGGTCCTGCTCCGGGCAGGGCGAGGCAGGTCTGCCTTGGGGCCCCTTGTGGTCTCTCCAGGCGAGAACCATCAGGGACCTGTATTTAGGCTTGTCCCCTCCAGGGGCTCCCCCTGTGCCCTGGCTTCTGGGGCTTCGCAGTCATGTCCTGGGTGGGGGGGATGCCCAGAGGTTGGCCCCACCCTTGGGCGCTGGTGCAGGGACCCCCTCCAACCTGGATCCAGACCCCCACCCCATTCCTGAGCTCAAGGCCCCCTCGTAACCTGAGTTGGTGATGATATTTTTATGGCTTGTGTCATGGTCCTGTGGAGGGAGACTCTCTTCACTATTGCCAGCCCCTTGTTTTGTCCCAAACCCCCTGTGTCCCCTGTCCCCTCAGGCCTGAGACCACGTGGCCATCCCCAAGGATGTCCAAATGTTGCCTTAGCTCCTGATGCCAACCCTGTGCCTAGGTCGTGTACCACCTGTTTGCAGTGAAATTTTCTCCAGCTCCCTGGGAGTGACCACCGGGCCACACCTGACCACACCCTTGCTACTCCCTCCCAAGTAAATGCCACTTGCTTTGCACTGGAGCCCCAGGCCGGGATCTGACAATGACCCTACTGAGGGGCATGATGGCACTGACCCCTGGACGTACATTGCTTCTTTTTTCTTATGAGAAAACTTGAAATGGAAAAAAAGAGAGAGAGAGAGAGAATCATAAGGAATCCCTGTGTATCCATCACCCAACTCACGGCCCATCTCGTTTGCCCCTGCTCCATCCACTTTCGCTGGGTGTTCATTTGTTTGCTGGAGTATTGTATTTTATTTTTATTTTTAAATGTTTTATTATTTATTTTTGAGAGAGAGAGAGGATCTGAAGCGGGCTTCACGCTGACAGCAGAGAGCCCAATGCGGGGCTTCAACTCACAAAGCATGAGATCATGACCTGAGTTGCAGTTGGTGCTTAACCGACTAAGTCACCCAGGCGCCCCCGTTTACTGGAGTATTTTGAAGCAAATCCTGGATGTCATGACATGTGGGCCGTAAATCATCTCAGTCATTTTGAACTGATTGGAGAGGCACACGTGAAACATACAGCCACCACATCATTATTACACCTAGCACATGTTAGTTTCCTTTATGTGACTGTCTTTAACCAGCTTGCTCGGTCCAAATCAGCAGACACCTGAGGTCTGCACACTCATTCATTAGTCTCCTCGAACCTCTCCATTCCTTTACCACCCCTCCCCCCACTTAGAGACCCCTGGCTGTCTGCTCTGTCTTCTGGACTGTGATGAATGCTTCCTTATGAAGTCAGGTGACTTGTTCCTCCCTGTCCCCTATTTTCTGTAAGCTGTTACTCAGGCAGAGGGGTAAGAAGGCTGGAGAGCCACTGGGGACAGACCTCCTGGAAGAAGGGGTATTTTATCACTGACATGTTCAGCACTGGTGATAATAAAAAGCAAACAGACTTTTAGGTGGTTTTATTATTGGTTTAAAATTCTCTGTCGCCTGCACACAGGTGGACCCCTGTCTCCCTGACCCACTCTTGTCCACTGGGTCCCAGTTCCGGTTCTCCGGCAAGAAGATTCTGCAGGTCGTGTTGTACGCTCTTTACTGCGTCTCGGCACGAGGCTCAGGGTCTGGTTTTCGAGTGGCTTTGGGTCATACCGGTGAGATGGGCTGAGCAGCTCAGACTCATAATTTCCTTAGAGGTTGCAAACTAGTGATTTTTTTTCCATTCTGTCATTTCTTCTGATTTGTTATCTCAGGGTTACCTTTTACAAAGAAGAATTTTTCTCCTTTAGTCAGTTTTCAGAGTAAGGAGTTATTGTAAGTGAGTATTGTGAGTAAGCAGCCTTGAATATTGACCAATGGTTTTATTGTTTTTAGTAACTTTTATTTGATCTTTTTAGAGAGAGAGAGAGCACACACAAGAGGGTAGAGGATCAGAGAGACAGAAAGAGAAAATCTGAAGCAGGCTCCACGATCAGCACAGAGCCCGATGCTCGACCCCATGACCCTGGGATCATGATCTGAGCCAAAATCAAGAGTCGGATGTTCAACCAAGTGAACCACGAGGTGCCCTTTTTTGAGTAACATTAGGACGTACAGATTTTTATTTGTGTGATGCCTCCCATCTATCACAATTATTATTTTTTTGTGTCGTTCAGGTGGCCTCTGCTCGGGTATGCCTTGGGGTTGGCACCTTCATCTGTTGGATGTGACCTCAGACCTTCCTTTTTTTTCTGGTGCAACAAGATGGAGGCATTTCCTGCCCTTGACCTAGAATCGGCCGTTTCTCCAAGGAACCGTGGTTGCTCTGGGAAAAAATGGTGCATAGAGAACCCCAGCTGGTTATTAGCGGTGCTCACTGCTGTGGGGTTGTCATTACCTGCAGACCCAATGGAACTCTGCCCAGGGGGGTTTGTTCATTTTAAAGGACTAGTTTTTTAAATGTTTATTTACTTTTGAGAGAGAGAGAGAGAGAGAGAGAGAGAGAGAGAAGACAGAGTGCGATCGGGAAGGGGCAGAGAGAGAGGGAGACACAGAATCTGAAACAGCTCCAGGCTCTGAGCTGTCAGCACAAAGCTTGAGGCAGGGCTTGAACCCACAAACCGTGATGAGCTGAAGTCGAATACTTAACCCATAGAACCACCCAGTGCCCCGTTTGTTTTTAATTAAACTTTTCATTGGAGCAGAGCATGAATAACAGGAAAGTGAAGAAATCATAAGCATGTGGCTTGATGAATTTTCACATAGAGTGAGGACACTTCTTTAATCAGTATCTGGATTGAGATATGGATGATCAGCATCTCAAGGCCCCCTAACCTCCCGCCCCAGGGCACCACCCCCTCAAAAGAAGATCACCCACCTGACTTCTAACATCAGAGGTTTTGCTGCGATTTTGAAGTTTATACAAATATAACAAACTGTAAAGGCAAAAAATTATGAGTTCATATTGATATTCCCAATTCAAATGTAAGATTACAGAGTTTCTACTTAACTTGGTTGAATTTATACTTTTATTTCTTTTCTCTTTGCCGAAAGCTCGTGTTTTAATGACTTCAACACAGTCCCTTATTTGTCTGGTTCCACAATAAAACTACAATAGTTTCAAAATAGCTGTGTGCATATTGGGCTAAGAATAAGATTCCTGAATGCGGTATATTGTTTCTTTCTGGTTTGTTTTCTCTTGGAATATATCCTACCAGGACTGTATCATCAAAATCCTGTATTTGAACGTCATTGGAAGTAATTATCCTCTCTGTGTTTTTATGTTAGTGACTTGATAAGCAGCAGGTGAAATTTCTTCCCTCATGTCTTTGATTAAACACATTGTTTTAGGAGCACCTGGGCCACACCGACCTCGGCTCCGTCATGATCCCACAGTTCCGTAACCACTGTGGTGGATAAGAATTACAAATAATAAAGTGCTGATTTTTAACGCACAAGAAGGAGAGTGAGCCATACCCTCTCCGCCCAGCTCTGCCCTCATGCATATCGGGGTCCAAGAGAACGATCTTGGTCACTTGGGGCCTCCCCCAGGCAGGGCCCCATTTGGTGATTAGGCGGCCTCTCTGGCCCCATCCAGTGCCCAAGATGAAAGGAGAAAAGCCAGCAATGCACTGCTGGGAGGCACAGGTGCCTGTGTTTTCCTGCTTTTGAACTTCACAGCTACACCTCTCCTTGCCCTGAGGGTTTCCTGGAGCCTCGGGCACTGGGACCCGCTGCAGGTAGGGTCCTGCCCAGGGAGTGGCCCCGACCCCTCCTGCCAGCAGTGACCGGGGTGCCTTGCTCCTGAGTGGGGCCACATGACCTCACATGGAGTTGTCTGCCCAGAAGCCAATCTAGAAACCTCCATGTGAATGATGACAAAAGCGCCGTCACTCAGGAGCCCACAGCTTATGATACCTTTGCTGTACACTCACTTTCTTCTGAGGGACGTGGCAGGGGCCTGTGGCACGCCCAAACCCGCACGGCTCAGCTCGGGGAATTCTCAGGCACCGGTGCACGGAACACCCCTGGGCCACTTGGAGGAAACCCAGCCAACAGGAAAGGTGTTAAGGGAATGGAGACGGGAACCATGTCCAGGTCTTTTTAAAGGAATAAGATGGACTTAGTGTCTACCTTTTGCCGAATATGATGTCAACCCCCAAGAAAATGCTACAAAAATAAGTTTTCAGTACTTAATTTTTAAGGACTTAGGGAAACAAAGCTGTCCTCATCAACTGTCACTGATTGTTTATGAAAAATGAGCTTTCAGAGGGGCATTTGGGGGGCTCAGTCGGTTAAGTGTCTGACTTCGGCTCGGTTCATGATCTCTCAGTTCGTGAGTTCGAGCCCCGAGTTGGGCTCTGTGCTGACGGCTCGGAGCCTGGAGCCTGCTTTGGATTCTGTGTCTCCCTCTTTCTCTGCCCCTCCTTTGTTCACATTCTCTTCGTCTTTCAAAAATAAGTAAAAAATTAAAATAGCTTTCAGGGATTTCTGTGCAGAGATTAAAGCTGAATCCTAGTACCTTCTTCTCCTCATGCTGACACCAAACCCGAAGGCTTCATCAGAAGGAAAAATATGGGCCCATTCACTCAGAAATATAGATACGAAAACACTAAACAAAATATTAGCAAATAAGACACCAACATGGCACTAAAGAATAATATACTACATGTAAGTTGGGTTTATCCTGGAGGTTTGGGCTGGTTTGGTATCAGAAAACTGCAGATATAACTTTGCCCTAGTAACAGATTAAAATGGAAAAGCAAGGGGCGCCTGGGTGGCTCAGTCGGTTAAGTGTCAGGCTTTGGCTCAGGTCATGATCTCGAGACTCGTGGGTTCGAGCCCCGTGTCGGGCTCTGTGCTGACAGCTATCTCAGAGCCTGGAGCTTGTCTTCAGATTCTATGTCTTCCTCTCTCTCTGACCCTCTCTTGCTTGTGCTCTCTCTCTCTGTCTCTCAAAAAAAAATTTAAAAATAATATAAAAAAATAAATAAAATGGAAAAGCTATCTAATCACCTCAGTTGATGCAATAGATTTATCTGTGGTAAATTAAAAAATATAAGTTTATTTATTTTGAGAGAGAGCTCAAGCAGGGAAGGGGCAGAGAGAGATTCCCAAGCAGGCTCCTAGCGGTCAGCACAGAGCCTGACGCGGGGCTCGAACCCATGAACCATGAGATCATGAGATCATGACCTGAGCTGAAGTTGGACACTTAACCGACTGAGTCACCCAGGTGCCCCAAGAATAGCAGGACATTTCTTAAGAGCAAGAGCAGGAAGGTGGGGGTGCCCCCCTGGACTTAGTGTGGCACGCGGTAGGGCTGGCCCCTTTCCTCTGTGGGAGGCTCTCAGGGAGATGTCTCAACGCATGTTTTTCGAGTTTTTCACCCTGATCCCCGCACCCCCCCGGGACATGACCGAGCTGTGTGCCCAGGAACGGGCTCTCTGGGATCTCAGTTTCCCTATCTGAACAATGAGAGGGGCAGGTGTAGTATGAACAGGTTCTAATATACTGCATGTATCTTTCTGGGTCTGCCAGCTCCCCCCCTTCTTCCTCCCCTCCCTTCCCATCCCCCATCCCTGCCCCCTCCTGGCTCCAGGGGACGCAGACCTTCTGGTCCTGAGCATCCTCCTCGTCTATCTCTCCGTGTTTGGATCATAAGGTAGGGAGGGAAGGTGGACAGACCCTGCGGTACCCGCCAGCTTGTCCACCCAGACTACGAGGTGCTTCCCGCCCAGCACCCCCTTCTCTTGCTTCTTTCCCATGATTTCTCATCATGGCCCCGGCCACAGGCTCGTGCTGGTCAAAGGCTGGCGGAGCCGGCCCGGCACCGTGAACCTGGAGGACGTGGACCGCAGTTCCTCCTAACTGGTGTCCTCTGCCTGTGGGGGGTAGGGGGCTTACAGCTTGGGGGGGAGACCGGGTCTCAGGGGGCAGGAAGCCCACCTTGTGAAGGCCGTTTTGGGGCCTGATGGGCTGGGGTGCAGGCAGGTGCTGCCGGGACCACCCTGAGACAGGAGGTCACTGCGGGCCTGACTTCCTCCTGTGAAAGTCTGTCACACCTCTGTCACCGGCTGTCTAACCGGAAATTTAACAAGAAGACACCAAGGGGGTATCCAGTGTAACGCCAGTGTGTGGAGCCCAGCTTCGGGGCGCACTCCCTGCGGGGGTGGACTTCAGAGAGGATGGGGAGCAAGAGGACACCCCGGGTGATCCGCGGTCACATAGACACCTCCCAGGGGACGGTGCGGCAGAGGAAAGGCACCAAACCAGAGATCCGCCTGCTGCTGCTCGTGTCCTGTCCACTCTGCTGGGAACTGCTCCAGCCTTTCCCATAGTGCCGCCCCCGTTCACAGCGGGGGAAACTGAGGCACAGAGGAAATGAGTTGTCCAGGTTCATGCGGCTGGCGACTGGCAGAGCTGGGACTCAGACCAGGCCAGTCTGCTTCCAGGGTTGCCAGCTAAGCTCTCCCCTCCTCCCCCCTCCCCATCTTCCCTTTCGTCTCCTCCTCGTTCCCCCGTCTCCCTCTCCCCCCTCCT
>PJEM01018851.1:0-17664 GCA_004023845.1 Helogale parvula | reverse complement strand
GGGGGGGGGAAGGGCAGAGAGAGAGGGAGACAGAATCCGAAGCAGAATCCGTCGGGTCTGGGACTCGCCGCTCACCCTCGTGTTACGCCCGCCGGCCGCGTGCCTTACGGGAAGGCGCAGGATCCTGAGCGCACAGTTTGATTGTTCTCATGCAGCTGACGCACCAGTGTGTGACCAGGTGCAGGTGGGCAGGGTCACAGTGCCACCTCCCAGGCCCTGTCCCCTGCTCGCCCACTCGGCTCCCAGCCCCTGGGCGGGTGTGCTGTTCTTGAACCCCAGGCAAGGGAGCCGGCTGGGGCTCGCTTCCATCTGTCCCCGCGGCACCTGCTCTAGAGGTTCTGGGGGAGCAGGTGTTCCTGGGGGCCCCCCACGTCTGCAGCATCTCATGTGTAGTGGGCTCTGGGGTTGATTCTGCTTGGGGGCGCTCATGGACAGCCTCTGCTGAAGGACCCGGTGTGTGTGGGGTGAGCCCGGGGGAGGGGATGCAGGGGCTGGCCCCCCACCCTGGCCCCTCCCTCCCCTTGGAGGCCCCGCCTGGTCTCCCTGGTGACTAATCCTCCCTCCTCCGGTGCCTTCGGATATTTACCCCCCTCCCCCCCACCCCCGCCCCCCAGGCCTCTCCCTCCCTCCCGGCTGCGTTGTCCTTCTCTGGACAGGGCTCGCAGGAGTCTCTGAAGGTCCTGACCACACAGACTCGCTCTACAGGCATTGCCAACACCCCTTCTTCCTGCTGGTCTCTGTTCTCTCTGGGCTGATCTTTCGAATTCTTGGTTTCAGTGAAATGCAGTTTACCAACAATGCCCTTTACAGCTGGTGCTGCTCTGTGTCCTCCAATCTCGCTGCCAAAGGTCACGTTTCTCTTCTGTCCCTGAGATTTGACCCACACACCTTTCACGTGGAGGTCTGATAACTTCTTGCTTAAAAAATTTTAATGGAAAAATACACAACATAAAATTTATCATTTTAGCCATTTTTAAGGGCACAGTTCAGGGACGTCAAGCGCGTCACCCCGTCTTGCAGCTGTCCCTCTATCCTCCGTCTCCAGAACATGTCCGTCTTCCCAGACCGGACTCTGTCCCGTCACACACGGACCCTCCCGCCCCCGCGCCTGTGGCTCCGACTCCTCCAGGGCCTCCGGGGGTGTCCACTCCTACAGACGGTGTCCCTGCTGTGACGGGCTGATGTCCCTCGGCGCGGTGACCTCCAGGGTCCTGCATGTGGTAGCAGGTGTCAGGATTTCCCTCCTTTTTAAGGCTGAGTAATATTCCGCAGTGTGCACAGGAAAGCCGGTTGAAAGAGCATTTAAGGACTGAGTATTTGCAGTCGCTGAAGACAGCAGGCCGGTGGTGGGATGTGCAGTCAGTTACGGAACTGCCCCGCGTCCGGCAGGATGGGAAACCGGAGCCTCGGGGCTCCCTCTGCTGCTGCACAGAAATCACCGTCTGCGTCCCTTTGGGGCACAAATCTAAGAGCTGACAAGACCCAGTCTGGAGGTAATGAGCATCAAATAGACACAAGGGTCTGAAAGAAACCTCTGCAGGAGCAAACTCCCGGGGGCCTGCTGGGCCCTTCCCCCCGTCACCCGGAAACGGCACGCAGCCTCCCTCTGCCCCGTTTCCGAGGGTTGGACCCGTGTTCCTGGCAGTATCCCTTCCTGCGCATCAGCGGTCTCCAAATACAGGTTTCAAGAGCGCGTTTCGCTGGGTTCTGTCCGGTTCGCCGCGCCGCGGGGGAGCCCGTGGGGTGGCCGGCTGCCCCAGGAGCCTCAGTGACTGCGGGGACACTGGCTCTCCCCCGTCCCTGCCCCCAGCCCAGGCGCCCGTGCCCGTTCCGGAGCGCCTGCGGGGCTGCGCCCCCAGCCCGTGCGGCTCCGGCGGGGTGCGGGGCTGGGGCGGGCGCTCAGGGAGCCTGCGGATCGCTCCGTGGCCATGAAAGGGAAGGAGACTCCAGAAAGGTATTTGTGCTGAACCGAGAGGCCGGGGAGGCGGTGCTGGCGGCCACGGAGTGTTTGCTTTGGAACGTTTCCCCGCCGGGTCGAGCAGGAGGCCGGCAGTGCGTCTCCAGGGGGAGGAAGGGTGTTCTGCCCACAGCGCCACGGCCGAGACCCACGTTGCCATGTCGCCCCCACCGCGGTCCGCGTGGGCCTCAGCACTAGAGGCGCCTGGGCACGGGGCCCCCTTGCTGGAGGCGAGCTGTGCGGGCCACACGGCAGTGTCCCTGTCTGGCCGGCAGCTTCTGGGCAGCAGAAAGCACCTGCTGATGACCCGGCGGGGCTGGGCGGTCTCCCGGGGACCCTACGGCGCCAGCCTGGAGGACGCCGGCCCCTGCACGTCACCTAAGCATTGCCTGCGGATGTGCTCGCCCCTTCCCCCAGAGTCAGACCATAAATGGACAGTGTGGAGGGACCCGTCTCCTGGAAGGGACGTGTGAGAATTCTGTTCCCGGGGGAGGCACCTGACAGTTCAAGCCTGACCCTGGAGGGCTGTGGCCGGGCAGGGTAGAGGCGCTCCCCACCGGGGCAGTTGTGGAGGTGCGGTGGGGCGAGACGGGCGCCGCCCGACCCCCACGCCCCGGCCGCGGGCCCCCGGGAAACGCAGTCACGAGGGTCAGACGTGGAGAAGACCGTCAGTGCCATCGGAAGAGATGAGCATTGTAGTAAGTGGGACGACGCCTGGCTGGCTGTTAAATCGAATAATCCTGAATAGTCTGGGAAATCAGGAACGCCTTTGCAAGGAGACGTCCCTGCCCTGCTCTGGGAGTGGAGGACTTTCAAACGGAGTTAGGAGCTTGAGGCGGTCCGTGTGGGGCACGCAGAGTTCCACGGGGGCTGGCGCCAGCTGGCGGGGCCGAGGGGACGGTCCCTTCCGCAGCTGGCCTTGCCAGCGGAGGGACGGCCGTCACGCAGGCCCCGGTCCGGTCCTGCGAGCATGGAGGGCTTCGCAGGGAAGGGCTCCTAAGCACCTCTAAAGAAGTCATTTTCTATGATAACCTAGCAAAACGGAGCAGATTTTGCCAAAATTTTAACATTTCGTGCCTTCTTTTCAGAGGTGGTGTTTATCGATATCATAAAGCACGGGAAATAAAGATCTCTTTCTGCAAACCTCCTGCCGTTTCCCATATATCCATTTGGAGTTTCAAGTACTTTTTTTTTAAGTTTATATATTTTTGAGAGAGAGTGTGCGTGAGCGTGAGCAGGGGAGGTGCAGAGAGAGCGGGCAGAGGGTCTGAAGCAGGCTTTGCCACGGGGGCTCACACTCCGGAACCGTGAGGACATGACCTGAGCTGACGTCGGACGCTCGACCACTGGAGCCGCGCTGGTGCCCCGTTAGGTTTTTCTCCTCCGTCCCCTTCCACGTGCCGGGACACACACTTTTCCCTCTGAGACAAAATCCCTCTTCTCCCCGTGGTGACGGAAGACGCCCTTTGACACACTCGGATGCGCGGTCCCGCTTCGTGTCCCGTGTTACCGTGTCTTTTGAGCGGGGTGACACGTTCTCTCTGACGGAGGGGGACGTGCCTGTCACGCCGGGTCAGAGCGGCCCGGAGCGCGGCCCTCCGCTCTGTGCTGAGGACGGGGAGGAGGCACCTGCCGCCTGGCCGCTGTTTCCGTCCGCGGAGCGTTCTGAGCGCTGTGGATTCCATTTAACGCTCGCGCAGCGTGTTAAACTGAGCCAGGATTTGGGTGTTTTATGTTGATACACGGAAGAGCAACATGGCGAATTTTGGGTTTGTGTTTTAATTTGAATTTTGAGATAATCCCAGGTTCCCGTGCAGTTGCGACCCGTGCAGCGTGAACGGAACAGAGTGGTGCCCCCGGAGTGGAGGGTTCCTTGATCGTTACGGGACCGGGTGGATTTTACGGGGTAAGGATCGCATCCCACTGCAGCTGTTGTTGGACAAGGCAGCACCCCCGAGAGACCCGGTGGCACCTCTGCAGGCCCCCGGGGCCCCCCCGTCCCCACCCTCCCTCCTCTGGCCGCCACCGCCCTGGTCTCTTCTGTAAGCAGCCCGCCTTCCCTTCCTCTCCAGCATTTGGGGTCTTGCTGCCTTGGCCGCAGCCGCTCTGATCAGTAGGAGGCTCATCTCCTGGGGGTGTCGATACCCACTTCCTGAGGTGGCTGAGGGCAGTGACCGTCTTGCGCGTGCTGGTTTGCCATCTGTATGGCCCCTTTCGTGAAATGTCTCTGTGTCTTTTGCTGATTTTCTTCTCTTTTTTTTTTAAGTTTATTAATTTCAAGAGAGAACAAGAGTGAGCAATGGAGGGGAGGGAGAGAGACTCCCAGGCGGGCCTGTGCTCTCAGCACCAGGCCCATCATTGGGCTCAAACCCACAAACCACAAGATCACGACCTGAGCTGAAACCGAGTTAGAGCCTTAACCAGCTGCGCCCCCCAAGTGCTCGTTTTGCTGATCCTCTAATTGGACTGTGTGTCACTGTTGACACGTAGGGCTTCCTTATGTAGGCTGTCTGCTGACCCGCGGTCGTGTGTGTTTGCAGGTATTTTCTCCCAGCCCCTGCCATGTCTTTTCATCTTCCTAACAGGGTCTTTTGTTGAACAAAAGTTTAAAATTTTGATAAAGTCAAGTTTATGAGTTTTTGCTTAGGGAAGAGTGCCGTGTCCAGCTCTAGACTCTGAAGTTACTCTCCTGTCCTTTTTTTCTAGTGTTAAGTCACACGTGTAGGTTCTCGATCTGTTTTGGATTAATTCTGTACCTGGTTGAGGTCGAGGTTCATTTCGTTTGCCTCTGGATCTGCAGTTGCTCAAGCACTGTCTGCTGAAAAGGCTGGCCGTCCTTCACTGAATTGCTTTTGCATCTTTGTAAAAAGTTAGTCGGGCATATTTGTGGGTCTTTTTCAGGGTTCTCTGTACTGTTATCTGTCTGTCTCTGTTCTCTGATCTGTCTGTCTGTCTGTCTGTCTATCTCACACTGTCTTAGTCACTGTAACAGTCTGGAAAGTCTTGAAATCAGGCAAGCTGATGTCTTCCAATGAATTCATCTTAAAAACAGTCTTACATATTTTAGTTCCTATACTTGTTCATATACATTTTAGGTGAGTCTTGTCTGTATCTACAAAAAATCATGCTGGAGTTTTGGTAGGATTGCATTAAACTTGTATATCAATTTGGGGGAAGTTCTTTCGGAAGAATCTTTCCTGTGTGATCTTTCCATCCATGAACATGGTATGTCTTTCATTTTAGATGTAGATTTCTTTCACCAGCAGTTTGTAGTTTTTAGCATACAAGTCCTGTGCATCTTTTGTTTTTGTTGACATTTAGTTTTTTAAAGTTTATTTTTGAGAGAGAGAGGGAGGGAGGGAGGGAAGGAGGGAGAGAGTGGCAGAGAGAGGGAGAGACAGAGAATCCCAAGCGGACTCCATGCTGTGAGTGCATAGAGCCGGATGCAGGGCTCAGTCTCACAAACCACATGAGATCATGACCTGAGCTGAAACCAAGAGTTGGATGCTTAATGGACCTAGCCACTCTGGCGCCCCTACATCTGTTTGTTTGTTTTTTAATGTTTATTTTTGAGAGAGAGAAAGAGACGAGCACAAGCAGGGGAGGGGCAGACAGAGAGGGAGACATAGAATCCAAAGCAGGACCAGGCTGTGAGCTGACTCGGGGCTCAAATCAGCAAGCCATGAGATCATGTTTTAGCTGAAGTCAGATGCTTAACTGACTGAGCCACCCACGTGCCCCTGTTTTTTTGTTTTTGTTTTTTTTTTGTTTTAGTAAACTCTACCCCCATCGTAGGCCTTATGCTCTACCAACTGAGCCAGCCAGCCACCCCTTCCACATAGAATTTTTTTGAATGATCATAGGTAGTATTGTATCTTGGCAATTGATTGTATATAGAAATACAGTTGTTTATCTGGTATCCTGTAACTTTGTTAAACTCACTATTCTAGAAGGGTTTTTTTGGTGGATTCCCTGGGGTTTTCTGTATAGACAATCCTGTCCTCAACAAATTGGGACAGCGTTATTTCTTCCTCTCCAATCTGCTCTATCTGCATTTTCTTGCCTTACTGCGTTGTGTTGAGTAACAGTGGTGAGGACAGATGTCCAGGCCACATTCCCCATCTTAAGGAGAGAGCATCAGCTGTAGCGTTTTTGTAGATGCTCTTTTATCAAGTTGAGGACGCGGTCTGAGAGTTCTCATCATCGGTGTGTGTTGACTTCTGCATTGAATGGTGTGTTCATGTGATGTTTCTTCATTAGTCTGAGGATAGTGGGTTACGTCGACTTAAAAGGTGGAGTCTGCCTTGTATCCCTGGAATAAATCCCACTCGGTCGTGGTGTGTGACTTTATTTTTATGATGCTGGATTCTGTTCATGTTTTGTTAAGGATTCTGCGTCCGTGTCGTGAGCTTGGTGCGCAGTTTTCGTTTTTGTGCCATCTTTGGTTTTGGTATCAGGGTGAAACTAGCTTCATAAATGAATTGGGAAGGCCCCTTCCTCTTCTGTTTCCTGGAAAAGATTGTGCACAAGAGGTGTTAATCTGTCTTTTGACGTTTGGTAGAATTCTCCAGGGAAACCACCTGGGCTTGGAAATTTCTCTTTTGAGAATTTTTAAAGTTACAAATTCGATTTCCTCAATAGTTAGAAGGTTATTCCAATGCCCTGTTTCGTATTAGGTAAATTGTGGTAGGTGTTTTCCTCCTTGGGAATTGGCTATTTCATCTACGTCGTCAGGTGTAAGTGCAGGAAGTCATCCACTGTCCTTCCGTCCGCGGGGTCTGTGGCGACACCCCTGCTTCCTGCCGGACGCTGGTAATCGATTTCTCTTCTCGCTGTTTTTCTTTGTCCGTTGCGATAGGCGTTTTCAATTTCATTGATCTTTTGAAAGAACCAATTCTTTCTTTCATTGATTTTTTTCTCTATTTTTTTCTCTTTTCAATTTGACTGATTTCTGTTCTCATCATTATTTCCTTTCAGTTTATTTTGCTTCTTTTTCTCGGTCCTTGAGAGCGTAAGATTATTGGCGTGACAATTTTCCTCTCTTCCCCTACTACAGGCACTTAGCGCTGTCGCGTCCTCTGCACGCTTGAGTGGTGTCCCACCATTTTGATAATGCTGTATTTTCCTTTTCATTCCGTTGGTTTCCTGGAGACTTCTTCCGACACGTGGGTGACTTAGAGCTGTGTTGCTAGTATTTCCAAGCGTTTGGGGGTTTCCTTGTTACTTTATGTTACTGGCTTCTAGTTTGATCGCATCGGGGTAGCAGAACACGTCCTGTAGGATTTCACTTCTTTCAAATGTCTGGAGATTTAGTTCCAGGATATTGCTTGTCTGGGCAGAGGTTCCGTGGACACGTGAAGAGGGTTTATTCTGCATTGTTGGGTGGACGGGTCTGCAGGTGCCGATCAGATCCCGTTAGGTGACTTTGGGTCTCTGTATTTTGCTCATCTACTCTCTAGTTCTGTCCGTTGTCGAGAGAGGACCGTCCAGCCCCCAGATGCAGTGGTGGGTTTGTCCCTCTCTTTCTAGCTCTGTCCCCCTGTGCTCTGTACGCTCGGTGACATTGCTGGGCTCCATGGCAACTCCACATTTAACCTTTTGAAGAACTTCCAGACTGTCTCCCAGACATAGCCGAACCCACTTACATCCCCATCACATCTACACCAGCTCCTTTATTTATTAAAAACATTTTTAAGTATTTATTTATTTTGAGAGAGAGGGAGACAGAGTGAGCGGGGGGGGGGGCAGAGAAAGAGGTACAGAGAGAATCCCAAGCAGGCACTGCGCTGTCAGCGTGGAGCCCGATGTGAGGCTCTAACTCCAAACCGGAAGATCATGACCTGAGCTGAAACCAAGAGTCGGATGCTTACCCGAGCGGGCCAGCCAGGCGCCCCGTCCCCAGCATGGGACCTAGTGCCTGTGCTATCCCATTATGGTTGTTATAAATGTTTAATGTTTATTTTTGAGAGACAGAGAGAGAAACAGAGCTCGAGCAGGGGAGGGGCAGAGAGAGACACACAGAATCTGAAGCCGCTCCAGGCTCCTGAGCCGTCCGCACAGAGCCCAGTGCTCGAACCCACAGACTGGGAGCTGAAGTCGGACGCTCGGCCAACTGAGCCACCAAGGCGCCCTCAGTGCGGTTTTGATTTGCATTTACCCAGTGGCTCCTGGTGTTGAGCATCTTTTCACGTGCGTATTGGGTATTTGTATATCTTTGGGGAAACGTCAACAGATGCTTTGCCCATTTTTAAATCAGGTTATTTATTTTTTATTTTTATTTTTGAGTTGTTGGAGTTCCCAAGCTTCTTCCCAGAAATATGATTTCCAGATGTCCCCTCCCATTCTTTGTCTTCACTTTCTTTTGATGCACAAAGTTTTAAAATTTAGTGGAGTTTTTAAATTTTTAAAAAATTTTTAAAATTACTGTTGAGAGACAGAGAGCGCTCAAGAAGGGGGTGGTCAGAGAGAGGGAGACACAGAATCCGAAGCAGCTCCAGGCTCCGAGCTGTCAGCACAGAGCCCGACGCGGGGCTTGAACCCACGGACCGTGAGGTCATGACCTGAGCGGAAGTCGGACGCTCCACCAACTGAGCCCCCCGGGGGGCCCCGCCCGTGTGTTTTAAGGGTCAGATAGTTTATCTCCTACATTCAGCTCTTCCGTGTGTTTTAAGTTCATGGTGTGAGGTAAGGGTCCAGCTTCGCTCCTTCCCAGGTGGCCGTCCAGGTGTCCCAGCACCCTGTTTTGAAAAGATCCCTCTTTTCGTGTTGAGTGGTCTCGGCCCCCTTGTCTGTTCCGAGCCTCCCACTGTTACTCCGTCGGTCTGTCTGTCTGTCCTCCCGTCGGCAGCACGCTGCTTTGATTGCCGGAGTTTGGAGTAAGTCTTCAGGGTGGGAAGCCTGAGTGATCCGGCTTCGTTCTGGGCTCTCTGCCCTCCGTGTGTTTCCATGGGGATTTGGGGTTTGGCTTGTCAGTGTCTGCGGTGACGTCAGCTGGGACTTTGGTTAGGGTCCCACGGAGTCCGGGGAGCCGTGTGGGGGGGACCTGCCGCCTTTGCGACGCTCCATCTTCCGGTCGATGAACGTGGGAATCTGTCCATTTATTTAGATCTTTAGTTTCTTCCAACACAGTTTTACAGATTTCAGAGTGGACGTCTTTACACTACTTCTGTGAGTTTATTTATTTAAGTATTTTATGCTTTTTGGTGTCATTGGAAATGGAATTATTTACTAAATTTCATTTTGATTGTCCGTAGCATATGGAAGCGCGTTAGAATTTTGTACACTGATCTGTAGGCTGCAGACCTGCTGAACTTGTTTATTGGTTGTCATGGTTTTTTGGTTGATTCCTCAGAATTTTCTGTGTACCAGATCATGTCCCCTCCAAACAGAGATAGTCTCATTTTCTTCCTATTTTTGTTTTATTTCATTTTCTTGTCCAGTGGCCTCCCCGAGAGCTCCACTGACGTGTGGACTTCCTGGCCTTTTCCCTGACCTCGTGGGGGAAGCCGCCAGTTTTCTGCTGCTGAGGAGGACGCCAGGTGTGGGTTTGGCACATGTGCACTTTTTCAGAATGAGGGAGTTTCCCCCGTTCCTGGTTCAGCGAGTGTTTTTATGTGCTGTTTATGTGTAATGCGTTTTTGGGTGGCAGATGTTGGAATTATCTCGACAGAGACTTTATTTTCTTATTTTTGTCTTTTAATGGTTATTTATTTCGAGCGAGAGCGCACGTGCGCATGAGCAGGGGAGGGGCGGAGAGCGGGAGAGAGAATCCCAAGCAGGCTCCTCGTCGGCACAGAGCCTGACTCGGGGCTCAGTCCCACAAACCGTGAGATCGTGACCTGCGCTGAACCGGCTGAGCCCCGCAGGCGCCCGACAGGGATTTTACAGCATCGCTCCAATGTTCCGTCTTCCCGCGAGCAGAAATCCAACACAATTTTGATACAAGTTTTGGTATCAGTTTGACATATTCAATAGAGTTGACTATAAATTTTCTACTTTTTCCTAGTCTGGAGCACAGCGTGTGTGTTGGTAGCTTCTCTGATGGTCAAACGGTACAAAGAGTTTGGGAAATTCAGATGAACTACTTTCCTCATGAGAAAACACTTTCAGATCTTGATCATAAAATCCATGGGCTTATAAATTAAAGACAAGACATCAGGTTGTTTTTAATTTTTTTAACCCAAGTTATTAGAGCGTTCTGATTTGTTCAGGGTTGTGGAACTTTGGAGTTCTACTTTGAAATACTTTTTGAGCTGGTTGTGTCTCTGGAAAGGGTTCCCTCCTTAAAATGCTGGCTCATTTACAATGTTAGACCTTCCCGCGTTTTATATTCTGGGAATTCTAAAGGTATTAAGCTTGTAAAGTTACTTGTTACCAACAGTGCACGAGGACATGGCTCCCGAAGAGACTCTGCGTCACGAACCCGTCAGGCAGGAGACATTCCAGCCCCATGTGAGGGGGTGTGGACACCGAGAGCCTGGGGCGCCGGCGCGGGTCCGTGGTGAACACGGCGGGCTGCTCGCCTTCCCGTGTCTGATGACAGAGAGGTTTTTCTTTGCAATGGACCTGAGCTCCCCCTTGACTGAGGAACAAGCAGGAGTGACAGCCCCTTCCTCTGCCTTTCAGGGTCCCCCCGGGTCCCCCCAGAAAGCCGGCCGTCAGCCCGCTCGCTGGCTCCCAGCTCTGGGGGTGCCCTGGACAGGGTGGCCGAGACCAGCCTGGGTCCTGGTGATGGCTCCTTCCTGGGCCTTGCCGTGGAGAAGGCACATGGCCCGGACCGCGCGTTACCCTGGATGCAGGTGGGCTTACGGGCTAGGGCCCCCGCCGGAGACAGAGGAGTCTGGGAGCAGGGGAAGAAACCAGAAGGACAGAGGAAGACGGTCCCAGAGGCCGAGGCCGGCTGCCACTCAGCTCACTGGACGAGACGCCGCGGGCCAGCCCACTGGATGTCCGTTGGCACACGGGGTGTCCAGTTATGAACCGGACCCGCGGACAGATGCACAGCGAGTGTGGTTGAGGCTGTGCTGCACTCCCGGGGGAGGAGATGGAAGGAGGCTGTGCGGGCGCCCGAGCGGCGTGGCTGCCGAGGATGGAAGGAGGGACGGGCTCTCCCGGACTTGCCAGGCTGGACGCCGGCCGACTCGTGTCCTGCAGGGCAGAACCCGCGTCTCCGGGGCCGTCTCTTCCCGGGGAGGAAGTTTGCATCTTTCCTGGATGAAAACGAGCGTGTTTACGTGTCATTTGACAGCCTGGGTAGAGAGGGAGCCAGGGGGCGGCCTCGTGGTCAGTGGTCCTCCGAGGACGACCTGGGGGTGGCCTTGGGGGCCCGGCAGCCCCGCCTCCCCGGGATGGTTGGGAATTCTGCGATCGACACGCCGCCCCTCTGCGGTTTCTGTCCGTGAGTCTCCGGGCCTGCTCCCCCGAGCCTGCCCGCCTGCTCTCAGCCTCCCGGCCCTTTTCTGACCTGGTGGCTTTGGGGTATCTGGCTGGGGGCGACTGTCCACTGCTCCCTGACCTGCCTCCTTGGCTCCTTCCTCTCTTGCCGCCTTCCCTCTACCTCCAGCCTGTCCCGCAGGGGCCAAGACCCCCCAGTGAGAAGGGCAGGCGCTGCGGCCAGACTTGGGAAGCCGCGTATTCTGTGGGGCCGGGGCAGTATGGCCGTGGAGCAAGGGCAGGTGCAGGGCCCGCTGTTGTCCGTCCGGGTGGCTGGTGGCAGCGCGCCTGGAGCAGTGGGAGCCCTGACCTCACCCCACGCTGCCCGAGCCAGGCCGTAGGGGCCACCCGGTGTGTGGCAGGACATGAGCTGGTGGCCACGGCCTCCCCGACTTCTGCGGGATTCCAGGGCCTGGGGAGGGCCTGCCACTGTCCCCTTCCCCCAGCCCCTGGAAGGTGTGGTACCACTGGGCCTTGTCCCTACTCTATGATAGTCGGGATGAATAGTGTGATCCCAGGCCAGGAGATCCGGGGACGCCGCGCGCACACACGCACACGCACACACACACACACACCACATCACATCACACCACACATGCACCCCCTCTCCATCTCTTCTGTCCCCCTCCCACGTGTGCAGACCCCCATCCACAGGCTCTCGGGAGGCGTGTGGGTCTGGAGGGCTGGGGGCCAGCAGGCAGAGCAGGGACGGATCTGGTGAAGGTGCCAACAGCTGGATGCCAGGACAGCCGCTGCCTGGCAGGTGGGAATGAGGCGGGGCAGGGGCAGGGGGTGGCGGGGGCGCGGCCCTGGGGTCCGAAGGTGGTGAGGATGTGCCCCAGGGCCCAGAGGGCGTCCAGGGAGCGTGGTGCCCACCAGCTGCATCTTCGATGGTCACTCGGGCGTGTTCTGTTGCTGTTTGTGCTCTGTCTCCACACCGACCCCTCAGGTGTGGGGGGGCCAGCCCGTCCTGGGGGGCCCCCTTCCCGGTGTGAGCATGGAGCCCACTGTTCCCGGCCAGCTGGCGGGCTGGTCCTGTCTGCGCCCCACAGATTTTGCGGGGTCTGGGGCTCTGCAGCCCCCTGCCCGCCCCCCTGGCCGTGGGAGCCGCGGGAGGCAGTGGGGTGGGGGCCGGCCCGGTGCCCCCACCCCGCCCCGCAGAGGAGCCGCCTCAGGGACACGCCGCCCTGGCCGTGATCCGCATCCCCAGACTGTAAAGTCGGGTGTTCGTATTTATGATCTTTATTTTTCATATCAGTAATTACCTTCTACGGCCCGGCTGCCAGCGCGGCCCTGCCCCTCCGCCCCCTCCTCCCACGGCAGGACGCCCCGCGTCGCACATGGGCCCGGGGAGCTCTGGGCTTGTGGTTACGATCCTCACACTGGCACACAAGGACAATTATGTGCAGCTTTTATTCGGCCCCCAGGATTCTTACTGCATTATCCGTATTTCCTTTAATTTGTGGGATTTCTAGTAAATGGGCTTAAAAATAGGTCTGGGCGTGATGCCAGGCAGATGCGGGCAGCAGGCATCTCTGTGTCTCCTTGTCTAAAGGCAGAGCGGGGCAACCCCGGTGGCACTTGGGCCCAACCTCCTGCGTGTCCCCCGAGGCAGCCCCACCGCCCCCACCCCCCGGGAAGGGCGGGGCCGGGCCAGCCCAGGTGCCCTGACTCCTGGACAGGAAGGCGGGCTCGTGCCAGGAAGGCGGGGCCAGGGGTATCTGGGGACTCTTGGAGGGGAAGGAGGCAGGCAGATGCCATGGGGCTCTGGTGCAGGCCAGGCGGAGGGCCGGCTCCTGGCTGTTGGCTTCTGCGCCTCTGGGCTCACCAGGTAGCAGCCCCCAGGGGCCCTGAGGTCCTGATGTCCGGTCCACCTGCTGTAGCCCAGGAGGCCCCTTTGGTGCCTGTCTGTGGGGGCTGGCACTGCGTTGGGCTGTAAGGGGCTGGTGTGGCCTCTGTCCCCCAGACCCTTCTGTTCTTTAGGCCCCGGTGCCCCATGTGCCTGCAGACAGGAGGAGTGGCCCCGAGGCCGGAACCGGGCCCGCCCCCATCTCTCCTCCCTGAACCCTCACGACTCAGAAGACCCACTGACCCGCCCTCTTGGCGCCTCAATGGCTTGGTGCCCCGTCCCTGCCTCCATTCCAGAAAGGGGTGGTGGGGGACATCTGTCTGCTGCTGGACTACTGTGTGAGCCGAGCCAGCGGGAGGGCCAGAGTGTCCGGGGGGTTAAACGTGAAGAAGGTCCCCGCCCATGGAGCCAACCCTCGGTGGATGGGGGGACTCTGTGAGGTGGGTCATGGGAAGGAGGCACCGTGTGGGTGTCGGGAGCTGGTAGAGGGGAGGTGAGGCCGGCTGGCTGGCCCTGGGGGCTGGGGGGGGGTCACCAAGGCTTCTTGGGCATCCGCCCACCCCTCACCTGTCTCTCACTGCAGGGCCAGCTAGGGGGAGGATGGCTGGGGCCCCTGCCGCCCGGCTCCAGGCCAGGGGTGCCACCACCACGAGCCGCCACCTTGCCCGGAGCTCTGAGGTAGGGGCGGCTACGGCGTGGCCCCGTCGCTGCGTAATTGGACCCCCCTTTCAGCAGCTGATTTAGTATTTCTGTGTCTGTCTGATTTACATTAGGTTTTTAAGCATAATTAGAAATGCAGGAGAGCTTTGTGTCTTACCTCGACTATTTATGGCACGATATGCAGATGAGGAAGGCTGTGAATATTAAGGATGGGGGTGTGGGGCGGAGCCGCTGTGGATGAGGAGCTGGTGACCAGCACAGGGCGGGACCCCTGCAGCCCCCCAGGTGCCCCGGGCCCCCACAGGCCCGTGGGCAGGGAAGGGTGCCTTGTCAGCCAAGGAGGGGGTCCGGCTGCACGGCGCCTGGCCAGCTCAGCCTGGGCAGCCCCTGGTGCCCCCGAACCCCCCCCCAGCCAGGGGTGCAGTGGGGGGACCTGTCAGCCGATAAGGGGGAGGAGGCCCGTCTGCCAGAGAGCGGAGCTGGCTTTTTAAGTTATTAAACTGTGCCCGAGGGAGACACTCTTCAAGCTTACGTTATTTAAATTACAAATACGGGTGAGGGAGATTGTCGCTCTGCTCAGAACACTGCTTCATTCTCTGGGAGCCTTCTGGAACCGTGCTGTGGCTCGAGAGCGGCCCTGCTGGGCCACGGGGCTCCTGGCGGGGCGGCAGGCCTCCCGCTGCCCCGTCACCGGGTGACCCTTCACGCCCTGTGTGTTTGGCCCCCGGCCCCACACCCACACTTCCGTCGAGGTATTTGAGAGTTGACATGTCATGGACGCAGGCTCAGCTGGGCCACACAGACCACTAGACCGGACCCTCGGCAGACCCCGTACCGTTGGACACGTGCTGAGATGCGGGACCCACTGTCCCGTCGGCGGGGTGTGTACCCAGCCCCCTGGCCCTGCGGCGGCAGCTCTGATGGCTGTTGGGGGCCTGCCCGGTGCCCTGGGTCCTTGTGTGTGTTCGTGGCACTCTCCTCGGGGCGGCGAGGGGGAAGTATGGTAAGCACACAGCTGAACTTGCAGATTCCAGCAAGCTGCCCTTTTCTGTTTGGGGGAAGGACAAAATGATGCTCCAGGCACACGTTTGGTAGTGAGGTTGAAGCCAGCTGGGGGCCTCGAGGCCGGTCCAGGCCGTGCCCTGGGGCAGAGGCGGCCAGCGCCTTCCCGGGGCACACCACGCACGGAGGCTGAGGCGGGGCTCTCCTCTGCAGCAGAGCTCTGGGGGCCCGTGGGTCCGGCCTGAGCTGCCGGGGGGGCTGCAGACACCGGTCGCTGGGGAGGTGGTGGTGGTGCAGGCCTCAGCCCCCAGGCCTCGGCAGGGCACTCGGGCTCCCCGTGCGGTGGGTGCATGTTGGGGACTGCAGGGAGGGGCTCCTGGATGCCAAGACCCCACCCTGGAGCCCTGGTCCTCGAGGGGTGCCTGGCCCTTCCATTAGCGAGGTCCCCAGGCCCAAGCGGGTGGGTGCCCCGCCCCGCCCCTGGGGACCTGGGACGTTGAGAACTGGCAGCTCGACCCTGGAAGGGTCCCCCTCCCTAGGCCCCTCAGAGGCACAGCCAGGGCACTAACGGGGGCGGGGGGGGGCGGTGCGAGTGAGCCTCTGCCCCCGCTGGCCGGTAACCGGAGCCGGCGCTGGACTCGGAGAGCTCGCTCCCCACCCTCTCTTAGCAGCCGGGATGCACAAAGCGGGCACAGCCCTGATGCCCAACACGCTCATGTGTGTTCGGGCTGGCTCACGGGGTAGCCGGCCTGTGCCCCCCCAAACCCCGGAGCACCTTGACTTTCCGGAGGCCTCCTTATTGCTGAGCTGGCTTCTCCCAGGTTGGCAGGGCTTGGCAGCCAGGCAAGGGCGGCCCTGGGGCTCGGGGCAGGGGAGGCAGGGAGGCAGAAGGGGCCCTCTTTGCCTCCTGGGGCACCTGCCTCCCTGCCTCCCGGCCGCGGGTGTGTTTAATAGCTGTGTGTTTGCCGAGGCCCAGACCTCTTATTAGATTGGAAAAATTAAATCCTGCACAATAATCTTATTTAATTTCATTTATCATTTATCTCGCCTCTCCTTCCCTCGCTGGCGGTGACCCCACAGAAGTCAGGTGCTGCACCGTTCCACCTCAGGAGGCTCCTCAGGATCTGGGGGCTGGGGGAGCGCCCCTGACAAGGACCCCCAGACCTTGGGGCTGTGTCTGGGTGGGGTCCTGAGAAGGAGGCCCCCTTGCTTGGACTGCCCTTCCTTCTCTGGTCCTCTGGCCCCAAAGAGAAGTCCTCGGCATGTTCCCAGCGCCTGTAGGGGCTCCTGCTCCCCCGGGTGGCTGCCCTTGGCCCAGCGGCACCCCAGAACCTGTGCCCCATTTGCATCCTGCCCAGGCCCGGTGGCCCGCACCCCACGGCCGGCCCCTCGGTCCCTGTGTGGGCACCTGTCTGCAGCTCTTGGGGCCGGTACCCTCCCCTCTCCGCTCTGGGCTCCTTCCCTGCGCACCTGCAGGCAGCGCTGTCCGTGGGGCCCCGGGGTAGCTCTGGTTGACCGGCCGTGACCCTGGGCCCCAGATCCTGGCTCTCCCCGAGGGAGGGTCTGCAGAGAAGAGACCCCCTTCGCTAGCCATGTCTTCTCATTCTGTGGGGAGATCTTGGAGTCTGTATGGGGTGGGAGCCCCTGAGGCTGGCATAGCTGGATCCTGGCTTTGGGGTTTCCCAAAGTGGGTTCTGTTCTGAAAGGCGTTATGAGGGGAGAGGGTTCCGGGGTGCAGTAGCTTTGAGGATGGCCAGAATGAGCAAAGTTAGAAATTTCTGGTGTTTCTTCTGGTTCTTAGAACCTTCCGTAGGCCAGCAGGCATGGCGACTCTCACTGTGATGGGGGAAACTGAGGCACAGAAGGGGAAAGGTGGTCCTGGCGGGGCTGGTGCCTGCTGCCCTCAGCCCCCTCAGGCCCCGGGCCCCTCCTCTCTGGCCCCGCGCAGGTTGGCCCATCACTCGCCTGCTGTGACGCTCTGGGCACGGAAACCCAACCTTTATTTTATTCTTTTCTCCTAAAGTTCAGCTTTGTTCTTGCCCCGGCCAAGGTTTCTAAGAAAGCAATCTAAACCCTGCTCTTGGAGGGCTGTCCTGGGCTGGGCTCTGCGGGTGGCCTGAGGACACACATCCCCGGGGACCCAGACGGCCTCAGCACCTTCCAGGGGAATAATGGTCCCCTCTCTGGGCCAGCCTGGGGCACAGGTGTGGGCCGGGCCGGGCTAGGGGCTGGCAGAGACGGCCACCTGGACCACCGCCTCCCGTCCAAGTCACCGCAGGTAAGGGTCATTGTGATGCAGTTTACTGAGGCGTAGCGTGCGCCACGCTTGAGCTGCAGGCGTCACTAGTAACCGTCTGCCTCGGCCCTCGAGTGGCCCTCAGAGGGTGAACCTGACCCCCAGGGGACAGATGAGCATCCCAGATGCAGGTCACTTGCTCGAGGCCACAGGACATAGGTACAGAGTGGCAGGGGCCGGGCTTGGCATGTGGGGGCATTGCCTGGAGGGACCCGGGAATCCCAGCCCTGCTGACCTGTCAGGACCTGCTGTGTGAAGGGACAGGCTCCAAGGGCCTCATGCTGTCCCTGCTCTCATTTTGGGACCTGGCCACTGGCTTGCCCAGCCCCAGGCCACTGGGATCCTCTGGGCTCTGGCGCAGTGTACCTTTGCTGGCCTCTGGCCCCCGCAGCCAGGCTGGCTCAGCCCCGTCACCGCTGGGTCTCCCCTCACCCCCCGGTCACAGCTGGGTCTCCCCTCGCCCCCCCC
>PJEM01018850.1:0-17578 GCA_004023845.1 Helogale parvula | reverse complement strand
GAAGGGGGTAGGTAATCGAGAGGCTGACTTGGCGGAAAATGATCAGGGCTTGTGTCCTTATCTAGGAAAGAAAAAGTCCTTAATTGTATGACTTTGCCAGATGAACATTCATTAAATATATCTGCTTATCAATGCACACACAAATTTAAATGGTCTGATTGTTTTGAAAAATCGTCCTTGCTGTCTTTGTTGTAAAATACGTAAGCAACGTGACGTACGATTGGAAATATTAACTGGCTTTAAACTGGCAGGTTCCTTTCACGTAGAGGTGCCCACGCATTCAGGGTGGCGTGCCGGGCAAAGGCACACCATGAGAAATATTTAAAGTTCGCTGATGCGTTACACAAACACTCTAACCTCTGACTTGACTCGGTCTCGGCCACGACATCCGTCACCTCGGTCTCTGCCCCTGCCGAAATGGAGGGGGCGTGGCCTGTTTCAGAACAAACCTGCCGCCGTTGTCTCCTAATCCTGGGATGAAACAGGGTTTGACAAAGTTTCTGAAGGTTTTAATTTGCAAAGCATTTCAGGAGACTACACTCCAAACCTAGCTAGGGTGCTAACGAGAAGGGAAGCCCACCACCGAGTGTGATTTCCTGAAAACGAAGTCAAAGCACGCGTGTGTGCCAGTGGTGCGTGGGTGAAAAGCTGTCATTGTCCCAGGGCGCACCGCCCCCCCCCCCCCCCCCCCCCCCCCCCCCCCCCCCCCCCCCGCCAAGCAAGGCCCAGGACCCTTGCAATGGCTTCTGGGATCATTTTGCCAGCTCTCCTCCCCCAGCTTGACCATCCTCTCCAACCCACTGAGTTTAGCATGAGCCTTGCCTGGGAAGGCGCTCCACCCATCCTGAACTACTAGGCAAGATTCTGGGATGGCAGAACTGAACTTGACTGACCCCATACAATTTCTTTGCTGTCCATTGAACCATCCTAAGTGTCTGTGGTTGCCGAGATAGCATAAAGATTACATTTGGGAGCCTTGGGGTCCTAGAGAGGTCAGAGCTGAGGAAGACAGGGGAGAAATGTGTGAAAAAATATTTAATTCCTTGGCTCTGAAGGGGGCTCGGGAATTGAGGGGTTGTAATGGTGATGGGGCCACACAGGGCCAGGAGACTGACGCCTATAAATGTTCACTCATTCTTTCAACAAGTATTTGTTTAGCACCGTCTTGTTGTTAAACATTGTGCTAGGCACAGTGGTGATACAAAAGTGGATTTGGGGTTAAATTTTAAACTTTATTACGCAGGAGAATAATGTAGGGAAGTTGTCAAGAATATGGGTTCCCAGGATTCCAGGCAGTCCGATTTCTTAGATGTGCCTGGAGACGGGAGGTTGCATTGCTAACAGGCATCTCAGGTGATTTTAATGCAGATAGTGCCAGGATTGGTTCAAAAACAGAACAAAACACCTGTCCAACTAACCTAATGCTTGGGAGTCTGCTAATTGCCCAGAGAGGATTTCTATGTTCATCTTGTGTGTATTTAGCTTGTCTTGACTACACCAGGTGTGGCCAGTCACAGTGCTGCTCTGTGAAAAATTAAAGCTGAAACAGCACACCCGTGGCCTCAGACTCTGGAAAGCAATGCTAGGTTGGGGGACCACACTTCGGACCTGGGGTCCTCGCCCCACGGCTTATGCGGCACAAAGAAGGAGCCTTAGATTACCTAGGATGACTTCCCACCAAGACAAGGCTGAGATCACGGGAGGAATTTCATTCTTTTTTGTTTCGTGCTGATGGCTCAACTGCATGGTCCCACTTTGTCAAGTATTTTCCCTGTTCTTTTTGATTCATGACATCCGCTTTCTGTCCTAGAATCACCCATCTTCCTGAGGTCTGAAGGAAGACCCAGGAGTAATCATTAAGAATGGTTCTTTGGAAGGGATCCTGGGTGGCTCAGTCTGTTGGGCCTCTGACTCTTGATTTTGGCTCAGGTCATGACCTCACAGTCATAGGATCAAGCTCCTCATAGGGCTCTAGGCTAGGCTGGACGTGGAACCTGCCTGGGATTCTCTCTCTTCCTTTCCCTCTGTCCCCACCCCACCCCCATCTTTCTCAAAAAAAAAAAAAGTTCTTTGGATAGTCTGTTGAGTCTATGGTATTTTAATGCACGTTCAGAACATGATGTTTGGTAGGTAACATCACACAATGAGCTGACACTGACTATTTAGTTCTGTGTCATCTCCAGTGACCAGTGGTATCTGCCCAGGGTTGTGGACACTGGTTTGCCCTCGGGACATTTATGGGCTTTAGTAAAAATGCTGCCTATCTCTTGATGGATAAAGGCTTGAAGTCAAATCAAGTCTAACTGACCAATAGCTAGATCTGAACATGAAGTCCACCCTTTAAGTGTGGTCCTAAGTGTGACGCATGGTCTGAGGGCAGTCCACCAGGGACGTGGTGTAGGCCGTGACGTCTGCTGCGTGATTTCTGAAACTTTTGACAGTTTGGACACTTGCTACGTGGAGTTAGTGCGGACCAGTAGGTGAAAGGGCAGGGTCTCCAACAAGATGGCCTCTGCCTCCACTTCCTACCCAGCCGCACGTGGGCTGACACGTGCTCAGCGAATGGATGGGTGGGTTTGCTCAGAAAATATTTACTGATCAAGTCCACCATTCTGTGGAGAACTTGTATGGTGATTTCCTTTTCTTTCTTCCTTTCTTTTTCTCTCTCTCTCTTTCATGTTTGTTTATTTTGAGAGAGTGCTGGGGCGGAGGGGCAGAAAGAGGACAGAGAATCCGAAGTGTGCTCTGCACTGATAGCAGAGTGCCTGATGGGGCTGAACCTCATCAACTGTGAGATCATAATCTGAACTGAAGTCAGATTCTTAACTGACTGAGCCACCCAGGTACCCCTCTTTTTTATTTTTATGTTTTTACTTATTTTGAAGGAGGGGAGCAGAGAGAGAGGGAGAGAATTCCAAGCAGCCTCCATGCTGTCAGTGGGGAGCCTGACATAGGGCTCGACCTCATGAACCGTGAGATCATGACGAGAGCTGAAATCAAGGGTTGTTGGGACGCTTAACCGACTGAGCCACCAGGCGCCCCAATTTCCTTTTCTTGCATCGACACGGCATTCTATGGTTTTCAGAGCTTCTTACATTGTCTGAGTCAGGCTTCTTTTATATTGCCTGCCCTACTCCCCGAAAAAGAACCTCAGGATTCAGACCAGGGGCCCTGGATGGAGCAGTGACCCTCAGGAATGGCCTTTTGTGTCAACATCTAAGAACAGGGCAATGCTGCCTCAGAACCCAGATTCAGGCTGTTAGAATTTCATCATAACCTTTTTTGTGCCGTGGATCCTTTAACAGTGTGAAGTCTGCATATCACTTCTCAGAATAATGTTGTTAAACGCCTTGCGTTTAAGGCAAGCCAATGAGAGTGAAATACAATGATTAAAACATTGAAAAGGCAATCAAATCGGATGATAGCAATATATGTGACTCTTTACACATGAAATCACAAGGCAGTGGCTGATCTAATAGCTACCATTCGGAGGTCGTGATGAGCAAAACGCCACTCTGAATATGTGCAGACACTGAAATGTAACATGAAAACATCCGTGATTTCTATTGGCTGCAGACACACGTACTGTTTTACTACCGTTGGCTTGTGGCCAACCTTCATAATTAAAGGAAATTCTGCATTACAGTTAGAGATTTGTAAAAACAAAGATGTAATCCCCCCCTCCCCAACCAAGTTCATGGACTTTTGAGTTCTATTTTCCTTTGTTTGAAGTGCAGCTACATAAGAGGTTTTTCTGGGGGTGGGTTGGGAAGGTCTGTTTACTGATCAACTGTTCTACCACAGAAGTCAACATCTGCAGTGGACATGTATTATAGGTCTGTACAAAACGCTGTAAAAATTGTACTTACTATTAACTTGCATTCCCATGTACATACACAGTCATACAAAAGCAATGGACAAATATGTGTATGTGGATTTTCTGGAATAATGTAAGTTTCATACACCCTCTTATTTATGGGCATGTGTAAATTATTTTATTTTTTATTTTTTAAGTATTTTTTAATGTTTGTTTTTGAGAGAGAGCAGGGGAGGGGCAGAGAGGGAGACAGGGGATGCAGGGTTTGAACCCACGAACAGTGAGATTGTGACCTGAGCTGAAGTTGGATGCTTAACCAACTAAGCCACGCAGGTGCTTCAATTATCTTATTTTAAAAATGTTTATTTTAGAGAGAGAGAATCACAAGTAGGCTCCATGGCTGTCAGCACGGAGCCTAATGTGGGATTTGAACTCACGAACTGTGAGATCATGAGTTGAGCCAAAACCAAGAGTGGAAAGCTTAACTAGCTGAGCTACCCAGGGCACCCCAGGTATGTGCGAATTATTCAAATAAAACAAAGCAAAAAAAAAAAAAATTACCCTGGCTAATGTCAGATCTGAGGATTCTTTTAAAATATCTATTGTAAAGAATACTCGTGTATTGTTTTAATGGGGTCAGCACATGCTAGTTAAACAAAATAACCCCAAAAATAGAAGAATAAAAAAAATAGAAATGAACGGATTGACTTCCGCTTTCTGGAGTCCGCATTCATCTCTCCCTTGTTGTCACTTAATCCGGATGATGTGCGTCCCCGGGGGGCTTTCGGAGGCTTCTTCTGATCTGGGTCTTTGCAGGTGATGCGACCACAGGACTGAAGGCAGAGCGGGAGCCAGCCCACTTTTCTGGGTGGCATGCTGGGTCCCCCCCACCAGTTCCGGTCTGTCAGTGGTTTCTGACATTTCAATTACAGAGGCAGAGAGAAATCAGCATCTACACTTCTTGAGAAGATTTCTCACCTAAATCCAGCAGGTCAAAGGTGGTATGATCTTTTCCATGAGGCTTGGCCTCTGAAGAGATGGTGGATAAGTAGCTCTTCCCTGAAGTAACACCTTCTAGTCTAGGAAGCCTCAAGTCATTAGGAGTTGGTAAGCTCATGAATTAACCAAGTCATGGAAACGGCTTCTCACTCAGCGGGAGGCTGCTGCAGCAGGTGAGAAAGCAAATCCATCAGCAGTGGTGGTATCTAGAGGTAAGTGTGGCCACACGATGGGAAAAGTTTCGGGTGTCCAGTAACACCTAGATTATAGGCCCTTCAGCATGGCCGCTGAAAAGCTCTCCCATGTCTGTGTTTGGGATGCTTTTATTTTTTTCTTTTTGTTGAACTGGTGAACTGCTGGGTGAAAGGAGGTTAGGAAAGAAGTCTCTGGTCTAAAGACCCTGGAATATAGGTTCCTAAAAATACCTTCCTAAAATAGTTAAGAAAAATTTTTTTAAATGTTTATTTATGCTTGAGAAAAAAGTGAGGAGACAGAGCACGAGCAGGGGAGGGACAGAGAGTGAGAGAGTGAGGGAGACACAGAATTGGAAGCAGGCTCCAGGCTCCGAGCTGTCAGCACAGAGCCCCTTGCAGGGCTCGAACTCATGGGTTGTGAGATCAGGACTTGGGCCGAAGTCAGATGCTCACCTGACTGAGTCACCCGGGAGCCCCCAAACACTTTAAAAAATAGAAATAGAAATAAAATAGAAATAAAACTAAACAGCAGAGGAAAGTTATAAAAAGTCAAATAACAGAAGGCAGCTGCTTAAAAACTAACTTTCGATGCTCATTGAGTGCATCACGGAGGAACACGTTTCCTGTGAATGCTTAAGATCTTCAAAGAGCTGGGGCGCCTGGGTGGCTCAGTCGGTTGAGTGTCTGGCTTCGGCTCAGGTCATGATCTCATGGTTCGAGGGTTCGAGCCCCGCGTCAGGTTCTATGCTGACAGCTAGCTCAGAGCCTGGAGCCTGTCTTCAGAGTTTGTCTCCCTCTCTCTCTGACCCTCCCTTGCTCATGCTGTTTCTGTCTCTCAAAAAAACAAAAAATAACAACAAAAATACCAACATAAAAAAAGAAAAGATCTTCAAGAGCTACTATACATGGCAGACACTGGCTCATTGTATACGTGGAGAGGTGTAATCCCGAATAAAGGACAGGGGTGGGGGGGGGGGAGAGCGACACACACCCCTTAAGAAACATCAAGCAAAACCCTTCTTGAGATGCAGTCTTTGTGTGGGGAGGCCTTTTAGTTGTTTCAACTATGTTTTGGAACAAATTACATTGTGCATAAAGACACATTATACGCAGGGCAACTACTAAGCGGGGTCACTGACGGGTGCAGCCTGAGAACGTGCAGGAAAGATCCGACGGCAAGGACTTTTTCCAGGATGCGCCGGGGGGGACATCTAAGATATTTATGGTGACTCTTTTACTTATACTGCTTCGAGGACAATCCCTTCTTGTTCGTCCCTGAATCCTGGGTTTTGTCTTAACGTTTATAGAACTTCATGTTATTGTAGGAAGAAATGGAAACTGACAAGGGCCAGTAACTCCCGGGAAGGGGGTACAGCCCAAAGACCATTCTTTACGATGAATTATGGGCTGGACAAATGGAAAAACATCTGCCCAAACACCTGACCTTTAAGAGCCAACTTTTCTTTGCCCTCTGGGCCTTCGGAAGCTTAATGTCCGCCAAGATTCATTTGTGGGTGGATGAAACGAGCATCAACCCATTATTTTTTAGGGAAGTGATGCGCACTTCACTGGCCCTCACAAATGTATAAAAGGCACAATGCTGTAAAGGCTACTTATTACAACCCTCCAACAGTCTGAAGATTTCACGATGGACCAGATTTTTCTGTGTGCGTGTGCGACTTCTTTCTCGTTATGTTTCTAAAAGCCCTGGTTGTATTCAGTTTTCCAGAAAATCTGTCAGGTCACAGCCCCAACGTGAACAGTTACCCCAGAGAGCAGAGTTTTATCTAGGGTTGAAAACTTGCCGTCTGGTTTTCTAGATACATGTTTATTTTCAGTTCAAAGACAAAATAGAAAACTCCAGAGTGGAAAATGGTACCTTTTAGTTCACACTCTTTTAATCCCTCGGTCCCCATAAAATAAACATTCTACAGTGTAAGCAGTGGGAAATAATGTAAACTCTGCAGAAATGGAAAATAAATTAGTTTCTTTCAAACTTGGTGGAGGTCCTTTTATCGGACACTATAGTCTGTTGCAAACAGAATTCTTGAGCGAAGAATACATCTTTGGCCTATTTCCCCATTTCTCCCGCATTGTGTAACAGGCATCATTCAAATTCACTTTCTTCTCCGACGGCAGCAAGAAGGCAAAGAGGAGTCTGCGTTACGGGAGCCTGGAAAACAAAACCATGTTCAGTGGCTTAAGAACAGCTCCCCCCCGCGTGATGCCAAACTGTTAATATAGTTTTAAAAAGCCAGAGTCCAAAGAAAATCCGCCCGCAGATAAAGGCTCCTCTTCACAAGCAGGGCTGGGAATCACTGTTTGGAATCATTTTTTTAAAGAACAGCGGTTCCACACCGCTCCGTGACCCAGTGAGCTCGGTCGCTGCCGGCAGCGTTATGAACCTCCTGAAATGATGAGGCAGAAATTCTAAAATTCAGAATTTGGGCTCTGCGGTCTCCAGGATCCTGCTGAGTGAGACTGCTCAGGATTTTAGATCAGGAATCCTGCCGCCTTGGATTTCAGTTTCTCTTTCATAGCAGGCACAGAAAGCAAGGTCTGAAAAATGCATTTAGGGTGAGAATTTAAGGGGGAGAGCTTCTTATTGATGTCAAAGCTTTGTCATTTTCTCTAAAGGAATATTAAGAGTCTTGGATATTGTTGGAACCTGCAATCTTTTCAAAAGAGAAGTGATCAAACTCCATTTTAGAAAGGACAAATCAAACTAAACATGGAAGTTTCAGAAAGTATGTGTTCAGCATTTGCAGAAGAAGTGTTAATGCAAGCATTTGGCCTTTAATATACATTGCTACCCAGGAGAATTTATCTGCTGGGCTAGGGTTCACACTGGGCCAGAACATAGTGAGTTGACCTCCCATAGATGAGTGAGGGGTCTGGGGCCAGAAAGGATGCTTGCTTCGCCTCAGACAGTGACGAAGACAGGGGACCAGGAATTCAGAATAGTTCCCCTAGCACCTGATTTGAGTCAGGGAAGTAAACAGAAAACAGAAGCACTCCGTGTGCAATAATCGTTAACAAAAAGAAAACATTTTCGATGGTAGGAAGGGGGGTTTGCCAGGGGCGGACCTCACCCCTCCGTTCAGGCAGGTGGCCGGCCTCATGTCCATGGCTCTGGTGACCCTAGAACTAAGGCTTGGTGACTCATGTGGAGGAAAAGAGGGTCAGAGGGGGAAAGTGGGCTTAGTGCACTGGAAAGAACCCAAGGAGGGCAAGTCTGGAAAGATCTTCCAAACCTGCAGTGGGTGGTGGAAGACCAGCTGATCAGGCACCTTACCTTTGTTTGTTGTGGTTTTGTGTTGAAAGGGGCGTGGCGTGTGTGGTTCCATGTAAAAACAAAACAAAACAAAAAAACCTCCACGTGTTGGCAGAAGTATAGAAGTCTGAGTACAGATTTTATAAAGTGGAAATGCAACAGCTACAGTGAGAGTTTAAAAAAGGAATCAGCTGTTTATGGTTATCCAGTTATTCTGAGGAAAAAACCATTTCAGAATTTTATGAAGACAGAATTATGAAATAGTCTATCTTGGTATGGAACTGATAAGAAGCTAAAGAGAGCGCAAGAAAATTTCCTTGAAAGGGAGTTAAGAACTTTCCAATTGCTTTTACATTTTTTTAAATGTTTATTTATTTTTGAGAGAGAGGGAGAGACAGATCACGAGTGGGGGAGAGAAAGAGAGAAGGAGACAGAGAATCTGAAGCAGGCTCCGTCCAGGCTTTGAGCTGTCAGCACAGATCCTGACGTGGTGCTCAAACCTACCAGCTGGGAGATCATGACCTGAGCTGAAGTTGGATGCTTAACTAACTTACCACCACCCAGGGGCCCCAGAACTTTCTAACCATTAAGCCTCAAAATATTCCATTTTAGTTAGATAGGGGAGATTTGATTATCACATTTTATTTGTTTTTATTTTTTACTTTTTTTAAGAAAGAGAGGGTGCAAGTGAGTTAGGGGGCATAGAGAGAGAAAGAGAAGAGAGCAGACAGAAGTGGGGTTCACCTGGAGTGGGCCTCAAGCTCACCTAAGGAGGGACTCGGGCTCACCAACCATGAGATCATGACCTGAGCAGAAGTGAGATGCTAACGACTAAGTCACCCAGGCGCCCCTGTCACCATCTCTTCAGTGTTAATGAGATGATAATGATGGCATCTTTAGATTCAGTCCCCTCCATCTTTTATTTAAGTGGCTTGGGCTTCCAATTGTGCACTCCAAGCATGGCTCAGGGCTATGGGGTCACTGACCTTGTCCTTGGAGCATAATGGTCATCAACAGTTTCTGAGTTGCTTCTTGAAAAGACAGTTTCAAGACCAAAATTATGGAGCCCACGTGCTCCCCTAGGGAACCCTGGAAGCCTGTGGTTCACACAACAGCCTGACCACAGAGGGGCTGTAGGCAGCAACCATACTCGAGAATGTTTTATGATTATTAAAATCATTGAACGTTTCTCCTCGAAAGGCAGTTGAGGCATGAAATGAGCTGGTATTACATCGTTTTTTGCATGTGCAGTTCAAGAAAAAACTTTTTGGGTAAATAACATGTAGAGCAGGACTAGAGTCAACCGGACAGGACAAAGCAAGGGAGCATCCAAATTCTTCAGTGAGTTCGAGCCTGCTTCGGATCCTCTGTCTCCCAATCTCTGTCCCTCCCCTGCAGCTCTTTCTCAAAAATAAATAAATGTTAAAAAAAAAAAACCTAACCCTGAAGTCCAATAATCTTCAAACAAAAGACTGTACAGTAATGCAGCAGGATCGGGGTTACTGGGGACAAACAACTTATTTTAATTCCTTCTGTTTGGTGCCACCCAGAAGAATGAATCATGCCCTTCTTCTAACAACAGTGAAAAGCATCACAGGGCAGCCCTGGAAATGAGCGAGAACTCGGATTCTGGTGACTTCTTGGCATCTCTGTTCATATGAAATCTCACATGGTTTCCTAGACGGGGAGGTGAGCAGGCGAGGAGAGGAGAGGAAGCAGAAGGGAAGAAAACAGTCGTTAACAGAATACAGTCTCCCGTGTGCTACGCACCCGTCTACAACATGGAGAGCACAGAGCGTCTGGAGTCTGACCGCTCCAGGAGCAAAGCGACCACCAGACGTTTCTGCTTCTGATGGTTAAATCTGTCTACATGGACTGTCATCCAAATGTTAACATTTTTGTTTCCTGCACCTTTAATCCCGTGCCTGTGAGGAGGGGTGGTCCCTGACCGCGTATGTGTGAGGACATGGGAACCAGAGAGCCCGTGTGCGGGGTCACCACACAGAGGAGCTCCCGGGAAGGAATGTTTGCTTTGTACAGCGCTTTCTCCTGTGACACCGGATCCATTTCCCATTGTGCGAGCAGGGTCAAGTGATGGGTTCTGAGCCGCTGCCCACCGAGCGGAGAACGGGATTGGGCAATTCACAGAGCAGAAAGGAGCCCTGGATAAGTGAGTGGGAAAACAACACTCAGTGCGAGAGTTCAGCGAGAGATCGCCCTATTATATTCGGGCGAAAAAGAATCTGGACTGAGTCAGAGCTTTAAAGACCCAAATAATTATCTTTTGTTACACAGAAATCACCCGGCGATCCCCAAATTATAGGTCTGTGCAAATAACTGGTTATCCTCTTCTAGAGTTGGCCAAGGTTCGTTTACCCTGTGACTGGGGCGCAAAGGGCATCCTTTCGTTCGGGCACAAAGGAGGGGGTGAGAGGGGGTAAGCAGATCCTGGCGGGGTCTCGGCATGTGTCTTTCCTAGCGGGCCACCTCGAGCGCGCTGCTGCTCTCCTGGGCCGGAGCCACGGTGACGCCGAAACAGGCATGGGGCCAGCACGACATGTGACAGGGGGTGGCACAGTGACCCGTGGAAGGAGGGGCAGGCCCAAGCAGTGGGAAGATGGCTCTGCTGTCCTGGGGCTCAGGGCCACCCCTTGGCTAACCTTGTGGGACAGCGCCTGCCTCCAAGGGGTGCTGGGGCCACCCGGGCGAGGTGCCTGGCACAGTGCCTGGCTCACTGAGGTGATCTCCACAGGCAGCCTCCTGACCTCTAACGCTCGCTCAAGCTTTAAAAAAATAATCTGGGGGCGCCAGGGTGGCTCAGTCGGTTAAGCGTCCGACTCTTGGTTTTGGCTCAGGCTGTGGTCTCAGTTTGTGAGCTCAAGCCCAGTGTCAGGCTCTGGGCTGACAGCGTGGCGCCTGCTTGGGATTCTCTATCTCCCTCTCTCTGTGTCTCAAAATAAATAAATAAACTTTTAAAAAATCTGGAGGAACACTTGTTAGGGAACAAAAACCTAAGTATTTAAGTGTACGTGACAGTCAAGTGAAGGACGTGTCCCTTGGCATTACCGGAGTCTTAACCCATAATTAAGGTATAATTGGGTTTTAATCACCTACTTGGGGAACAAGTGAAAATGGACCATGCGCCTGGAAAAATACTACCTGAGAGAGAGAAAAGAGTGGGACACACTTGTTCTGGAGAAGAGTGACAAATAGCAGAAATGTAGCATAATGGGTTCTTGACATGAAAGGGGAGATTAGTCAGGACAGGGGTTAATTTTCAGTGCAAGAGGAATGATACTGTTATTTTCCCCAAGAACTAGCTGGGGAAACCCAAGACAGTCACATGTACCCACAGACACACAGTTGTACCGAAAGACCAAAGTGACACCACCTTCAAGGCTTCTTTGTGAAGTTAGTCTCCTTTAGTTTATTTTGTGGGGTCTTCTTCTTCAGAATGGACACAGATATGAAATGTGGTTATGCTTCAAACTAAACATAGTCCCCGCTCCTCAGTGAAAAACACATATGAACAACTCCAGACACCACATTTCCCTGCCCCCAAACCCAACAATTCTGTGCCTTGTATTAACGTAATTTCATATTGGTGCGGTCCCTTACCTTTCTCACCACAGCCTCGGTCTTTAGTGTATTAGTAACAAAGACTCACAAAAGAGGAAAACAATCTCCCCTTGTTGACGACTGGTAGTGAAACCAACAAAAGTGAGAATCAGGTCAAGTCAGCTTGTGTGACGGGCCCACAGTCTGGGGGCTCAGTGGGTTAAGCTTCCGACCCTTAATCTTGCCTCAGGTCATGATCTCATGGTTCGTGGGTTTGAGCCCCATATTGGGTTCTGCACTGAGAGCACAGAGTCTGCTTGGGATTCTCTCTCTGCCCCTACCCTGCTCCCACGCTCTCTCTTTCTCTCTGTGGTTTAAAATAAATAAAAAAACATTAGGAATAAAAAGGGAGGGACGCTGGGCTGAGGAACAGGAGTGAGTGGGGAGACGGAACTGGGGGTGTTGGGAAAAGGAATGTGGTCAGAGAATGTGGTGAGGTTTATATATGGGATGGAGAAAAGCAGCTTCCCAAGCCTTTATAACTGGGGACCGGAGTTTTCCCAGCAGCAGGATGAGGAGGGTGTCATTTCTCTTCAGGAAGGGAAGCCAGGACAGAAGCCAGCAGGTGGGAGCTGCATGGGGTAGACGTGCATAAGACCAACGGACCCCCACGGTGGGCTGCCTCCGGGGGCTCCAAGTCAAGCCCAGCCCTCTTAGGCCATGTGGACCATGAGCTGGCGAGGGTGTCCTTTCTGCTGCCCTGTCCTTCCTAGGAGACCTGCGTTAGACCTGTCTCATCTTCACGTGCCTTTCCTGTGGGATAAGAGCCTAATCCTTCTGTTGTGTCATTGTCGAGTGTTATGCGTTAAACTATCCCCAAAAAGATATACTGAAGTCCTGACCCCTAGAACTGAAGACAGTGACCTTCCTCAGAAATAAGGTCTTTGCAGATGTAGTCCGGTTAAGATAGGCTCAATAGAGTGGGCCTGATTCAATGTGACCGGTGTCCCCACAAGGACACCCCCCTACAGAGACAGAGACACACAGAGAGGATGCTACAGCCGTGGAGGCAGAGACTGAAGTGATGTGGGTACAGCTGAGACACATTCAGGAGGGCTGGCACCGCCACAGGACGGGAAGAGGCCAGGGAGGATTCTACCAGAGCCTTGGAGGGGACATGACTTGAATGACACCTTGACTTTGGACTTCTAGCCTCCGAAAGTGAGAGAAGAAATATTTGTTGTTTTGAGCCATCCAGCTGTGCTATTCTGTTACGGCAGCCGTAGGGAATGAATGTACCCAGATCCCTCTATCATTTATACATGGTAGGAAGGCAGAGTCATAATATGATTGAAGACACAGCAGTGCCCGTCATCTGTGCTTTCACTTTCCATGGGTTTAGTTCTCCACAGTCAGTGTGGTTTGGAAGCAGATGATCCCCCTGGCAGAGTGTCAGAAGGTCAAGAGCAGCCTAAAGCTATGTCACGATGCCTATGTCAGTCCCTTCATCTCATCATGTAGCCGTTTTATCATCTCACATCAGCACATGAAGGAGGGGGAGTGCAGGACAATAAGATATTTAGAGAGAGGGAGAGAGAAAGACCACATTCATAGAACTCTGATGATGGCGTCTTGTTCTAACTGCTTTATTAGAAGTTGTTATTGTTAATCTCTTACTGTGCCTAATTTGTAAATTAAACTCCGTCACGTGCAGGGATGTATAAGAAACAACACAGCACGGGCAAGTATTTGGGACTTTGGTTTTAGGCGTACGCTGTGGGGCATGAATCCGCATGGACAGGGAGGGACACTGTATTCGCTTTAATTCTGGAGAAAGAATAATGAGTTTACAGGGTTCCTTTCTTTAATGGCAAGAGATGCCTTCAACAAACCTATATTCAGAGGAGACATGGTTTGATTTTCACTGGACTGGAGCCCATCTCCCTGCATATCTGCATCCAGGAGTGACCCAAGTCACGGGCTCCTTTTAGGCAAGAATTCGTAGTCACCAAGTCAGGAAATTACCAATAATACTGCATTTTGTAGTAAATATTAGAAAAGCAAGACAAAATAAAACCTAAAGATATCTGGGGCATGAAAGAAAGACACAGCAGAGAGCACAGGCACCCACCTGCACCGGGCCGTCTGGAAGTCTGGCCCACTTAGAACAAGCCTTTAACTTGCTCTGTCTCCGTGTCAAGATCGATGTCGTAGAAGCAGGGCCGGGTCGGCAGTCCTGGCATGGTGCTCATCTAGAGGAGAAAACGCAATATGACACGTTAGCGAACGTGACATACATTAACTACATAATTCAATTCTACCTCCTATATTAGGTCACGCGTATCTCTTTAGATTCGCCATCTGTTATTTCATTCTTAGTTTAGGAAATGAAATAGAAAAGGCAGATGGTGGCTTCCTGAAAATGGAGACCATTTACCTCCCCCCACAGCCCCACGGCACATCGGAGCTCCAAGATTTTCAAATCTCATCTCAAACAAAGTCGAGCCCCTATGGCTGAAGGGGCCAGTGGGTGTGGGTGAAGGGGACAATGGCCTCCTTTTCCAAGACACATTTTTGTTCAATCAACGACTCTCGGAGGGCAGTGCCTCATCTCCAAACGGCAGCTCCTCTGGCCTACCGTAGTAACATTAACTGGTAACAATAACCGACATGTACCTCACAATAACTACTGTGCCCAAGGCACTCTTCTTTATCCGCCCAGTGACCCTGGGACGTAGGTATTTCTATTATTTCCATGCTACAAGGAAGGAAACCGAGGTTTACGGAGAAGTCACCTGCCCGAGGCCACAAGGGTAATAAGCGGCAAGATGGGAAACTGGGCTCCGTGCCTAGAATCTCAAGTTATTCATCTAACCACCACCACCCCCGCTGCGGTGCTCTGTGGTGGGTTACGGGGTGTATGTGGATGACTGAATTAAGTCCCCTCAGAGTAGGTACTAATTTCAGCCTCAATTTATTGATGGGACAGAGGACATTGAGGCACAAGCCATATGCTCAAGGACATGGACAAGGACAAGCTAGTTAGAGGTGGAGACAGGATGGAAACCTGGCCCGTGTTCCTTGCTATTTGGCTGGAGCGTGTCCAGATCCGCTCGTCAGAGTGTCCCTGGTTCATTGGTCCACTTGGGCCAGAAACCCTTGGTATCCTGGGGGAACCGGCTCTGATTCCCCCCGGTGACTCACATACTAAAACATGGTCAAGGACCTAGAAGGTGAGGCTCCTGGATGACTGCTCCTTATCGATCTGAGTATTCCCTGCTGGGCTTTATTAGTGGATTTTTCATAAAAAAGATGCTCATAAACAATGGTGCATGCAATCATTCAGAGCTAAGACACCTGGGACTGCGGTGAGCTTCATTCTTCCGAGGACTAAGTGCTGCGTCTCGCAAAACTCCTGCCTGGAGAACATTCTAGTGAGATGAAGTGTGGCTAACACTACAGCCAGGGTTTGCCCACTTCTCCCCGCCTGTAACAGAGCTCAGCTCTCTCTCTCTTGCCTTGTCCCTTCTGCAATGACTCAGGATGTCCCCCTCCGCCAAGCACCACCTCCCACCCCTGCCCACCATGCTCGCTGACTCCTGCTGCTCATACTGGGGTGTGAGGACCACTAGCATGGGTGTCACTGGGAGCTTGTTTGAAATCTCACACCTCAACCCAACTCAGGCCCACCAAATCAGAGTCTGCAACTTTACCAGCTCGAAGGGGACTCATGTGCACGTCACCATTTGCGAAAGGTCAGCTTAGACAACGTGGCCAAGGGAGCACTGGGAAGGGAGCTCCAAGGTAGAAGAGGTGAGGAGGAAGGGGACAGGAAAGCCTGATTCCCCCAAGGGCCTCCCTAACCACCTATTCCCTGAGAGTGTGGTGACCGGACCATGGGACCAGCTCTGTGTGGCCGAATGCGTGGCGATTTGGGGTGTGGCTGGCTCCTGGCTGGCCAACTGCATAGGACTGTACTTTAAGCAGATTATGGGCTAAGAAGACTTTTGAGGGGGCACCTGGGTGGCTTCGTCTGTTGTGTCCGATTTTGGCTCACGTCATGATCTCAGGGTTTGGGAGTTCGAGCCCCATGTTGGGCTTGCCACTGTCAGCCTGTCAGAGCCGCCTTTGGACCCCCTGTCCCCCTCTCTCTACCCCTCCCTTGCTTGTACTTCCAGTTTAAAAAAAAAAAAAAAAAAGGCTTCTGAGTCCTGCCAGGAATATTGCTACATTTGTAACATGTCTTAGAGAAAACTTGCTGAGTTTCAAACAATGACCTTCAAATAAAGTTTTGACACCCAGCTAGGAGGTGGGGGCTTCCTGTATTTTTAAAACCTTACTTATGTGGTTGACTACTTATCCTAGTTAACTTTCTGTTCCTCGCAGAGCGGTAACATTTTTCTCTGGTTACCATGGTGGCTGCGTGGATCTGAGGAAGCCTGGAAAGAGACCCATGAGGGGCGCCTGGGTGGCTCAGTTGGTTAAGCGTCCGGCTGCAGCTCAGGTCATGATCTCACGGTTCGTGGGTTCAAGCCTTGAGTCAGGCTCTGTGCTGACAGCTAGCTCAGACCCTGGAGCCTGCTTCAGATTCTGTATCTCCCTCTCTCTCTGACCCTCCCCTGCTTGCACTGTCTCTCTGTCTCTCAGAAATAAATAAAAAACATTAAAAAAAAGAAAGAGATCCATGTTTAACTGTTTTACCACCGGGACACCAAACACAAAGGACATTGGTGGCAACTCTTCCTGCTTTCTTCCAGATGCCTGTGCACAGCTCACACTGGGCACTCCACAGCAGGGTTCCTGCCCACGCTGCACCACGGGCATTTTTAGATGCCTTCATAATGTGTGTGGGGGGCCATGGATTTGGAAAAGAAAACCGAACCAGTGTATTTTTATAATTTAAGAAATTAATGATCCGGGGCGCCTAGGTGGCTCAGTTGGTTGAGCATCTGACTTGGGCTCAGGTCAGGATCTCACGGTTCGTGGGTTTGAGCCTCGCATCCAGCTCTGTGCTGACAGCTCAGAACCTGGAGCCTGTCTTCGGATTCTGTGTCTCCCGCTCCCTCTGCCCCTCCCCCACTGTGCTCTGAGTGTGTCTCTCTCAAAAACAAACAAACATTAAAAAAAAGAAATGAATGATCATATTCAGCCACAGTAATGGGCCCCATCCCTTAAATTAACTCTGTAGATGGAAGGCACCTCTGACAGCAAGAATATAAGAATGTTACCCAGATTTTGTTGCGTGAGGCAGGCCTAAATCCACACGAGGTGGGAAACCTCAGGGAACCCTGTGCAGCTAGGTCCATCGGACTGAAGCTATGGCGTCAGCTTCGTCCGTAGATAAAAACACAACTACTGCCTCTTTATGTTCTTCATACAGACATGAAAATTCAACTTGTCATTTACTTTTTTTTTTGTTTTAGAAAAGTGAGCTTTTTACTAGTTCTTTTTCTTTCTTTTTAAATATTTTTGGGAGAGCATAAGCGGGAAGGGGCAGAGAGGAGGGGCAGAGGATCCAAAGTGGGCTCTGTTGATAGGCTGACAGCAGTGACCCTGATGTGGGGCTCAAACTCACAAACCATGAGATCATAACCTGAGCCAAAATTGGACGTTCAACCGACTGAGCCCCTCATGATTAATTTTTTAAATTATTTTTTTAAACGTTTATTGATCTTGAGAGAGAAAAGCATGTGGGTGAGTGGTGGAGGGGCAGAGAGAGAGAGAGAGAGAGAGAGA
>PJEM01018848.1:0-17601 GCA_004023845.1 Helogale parvula | reverse complement strand
GGGACTGTAACCACTCAGGGTGCCTCTCGCTTACCTTTTAACAATATGTTTATCCTTTTTGATAATAAATTATCTGTATTCTTCTGATTCCAATGTATAGTCTTAGAGCGAATTGCTTCCCCTTGTTAATAATACATGTGCTACACCGAAAAATAGCTCAATATCCAAGTTGATTGGGTTCCTTTTGTTCTGTTTTTAAAGTATGTTTCCTGAAATATAATTCACCTACCATACAATTCATCCATGGAGAGTGTACCATCCCATGGTTGTTGGCATATTCACAGAAGTGTATATCACCACATTCTAAGTTTACAACACTTTGAACCCTGTTCTTAAGGAAACTCAATCAATAGCTCACCCTGGGGTCGGTACCTGCTGGGATGATAGACTGAGGTCTGGGGCTCAGACACTGTTTTGATTGTTTTTCCCATTCCTGAATTGTATTTCCTCACTCAGAAGTACAGCTGGCACTTAGAACAGCATTGGCTTGCCTTGGGAAATGCCTGTATACCTCTCCATGGTCCCACTAAATGCTTATTCACTATATTTCCCCAAGGTGGTAGAAATTACATGATTATTTCTATAGCCTAAAGAAATGGGCTCTTGGTACCACAGGGACCTTCCCCATTCCTTAATCATCAAAACACACTTAAGTATCTCAATTCATGAACAAATATTCCTGGAAGCTACCATATACCAAGTAAGTTCTGGACATTCCAGGATCTAAAAATTCAGGGGTGAATAAGATAGGTGTTGTGGCCACTGCTGGAAGAGAGAATCAGGAAACAATGATTAAATCGATATAGTTTTGATAGAGCTAAGATTAAATATAGTCACCATAACAGTTACAGGAGTAACAAAAACATCTGTTGAAAATTAAGTTTGTAGAAGGCAAAGGGTCAATTACTTGATACTCAAAAGTGGGAGGTCATGAAGTGACCTGTTCGGCAGGTTGGTTAACGCAGGTCCTGAGGGAGGGAGTGAGAATTGGGGGGCAGAGGACACAGAGAATGGAGGCAAGACAAGTCTCTGATCAAGCCTCGTTTTTTGAGAGAACACACACGCCTTTTAAAGGCAGAAGACGGGCAGCTGACGTAAGTCAGTTGCTAAGAAACAAGGGCAAGGATAAGGGAGAAACTAAAACTGCAGTTTCAGCACAGCACAGCGCCTGGGAAACCGATAAGAAGGCCCAGCCCACAGGCCCTGAGCTGGGAGTAATGACGCAGTTCTGCTGAGCTGGGAATGAGAACGCAGCTCTGCAGAGAACGCAGCTCTGCTCTGCGGGCTGCTGATCTTGCAAGGTCGAGGCACATATCTCTTCTTCTGGCAGCTCTTCTGGTGCAGTTTCCCACAATGAAGGACTGGTCTCCTAGTGGAGAAGTCACCTGGGTCAGAAAGGAAATTCTCAAGGGCTTATTCCCTCTAGAAAACAAAGAAACATAAGTGAAGAACTTGTCTTTTCACCAAATAGAACAGTCTATTGTAGGGAGTATGTACAGGCTATTCAATCACTCTGTGTCCATAGAACAGAAGACTCACCAGGTAAAGTCTCTCACTGGGAGACTTTGAGTGCAAAGTCAAGTTCTAATGGGACGCAAATAGAAGGCACTCATAGGGGTCACTTGAGAAGACTTGAGTACAGGCACAACTTTTAAGGGCAGGGGAGGGTGTGGGGAAACCACCAGAGATAGCAGAAAGTGCAGCAGCCTGGGGTTAGTCACAGAGGGGTGCTCTTATTACCCCCAGACTGAAGAACCGGGAGCCTTGAGGAGAGGGCTGCCCTACAGAAGATGTGACTGTTTGCCCTCCCCAAGAGGGAGGGATTAGACAGCTTCCCTCCTCCTCCCCCTCCCCCCAAGTTTGCACTTTGTTCCCAATGTTCTCTGATGACTGAACTCAGCAGGAAGCAAGAGGGAAAGGGTACTCTTTGGGGTCATCCTTGCAGACCAGTCTCCCAGGATGCAGCAGGGTTGAGAGTGGATTTGGATGAGCAAAGGGAAGACATTCAGTCCATGGTGAGATGGAGGAAGTTATATCCTGGCCTCTCCCTTCACAGACTACCCTTCTGCTGCTGTCCTCCAGTTCTTAAACTAGGTACTTGGTGTGGTATGGAAGGAAAAAGGGCAGCAAAGGTCAGGAATCTGATACTCAAAGATTCAAAATCTCTGAGTCTTTTATCATGTATAAGACGCTTAAGTCCTCTGAGTCAGTGACTTTTGTGTGCAGGTTAAGAGCATGGGCTCTGGAGTCAGACGATTTCAGTGCAGATCTTGCCTTTGCAACTAATCATGTAATACTCTCTCTCTGTCTCTTTTCACTTGTCATTCAATCCCATTTAAGAACACAGTGCTTGAAGAGTACTCAGTATTATAGAGGGGCATTTCTGTCTGTAGATGGGGGTTATCTTACCTAGATGAGAATTGCTCTTAGGGGAATTAAACAAGATAATGCACACAAAAGGACATTGAAGATTATAGAGCACCACCTAATAGCACTAAACCACAGGCTTCCACTTTTCCTTCTTCTATACTCCTTGGTTCCTTCTTTCTTTCATATCCATTTATGGAGTCAGACACTGTCCTGGGTATGGAAGGACCAGCAGGAAACAACGAGCTCCGTGATCCCCAAGCACACATCCAGTGGGGCATGTGGGTGATAAGCAAACAACCAAATCAGTGAGCAAGGTGATGTCAGGTGGTGGCAGGTTCTTATGTTAGGGAGTAAGAGTGGGCATTTGGGTATGGGAACTACTTAGTGTGTTCAGGAAGTTCTGCCTGGAGGGGGAATTTGAGCTCAGACATGAATGACAACAAATATTCTGGCTTTGAGAAGATTGTGAGGGGAGGTGGCAGAAGGATCTAGGCTGAGGGAACAGAGTACAAAGTGTCCAACACAGGAGCGTGCTTGGTGTACTCGAGGGACGAGGAAGAAGGCCAGAGTGTTTGGAGCCCAGCAGGGGATGAGGCTGGAGAGGTGGACAGGAGTCGCAGTTGTAAGGTGGTAAGTAAAGGCACGTCATGATGTGAATCTGTTTCTTCATCTTGCTTAGCCACTGGCAAGGTGGGTGGGTGTGTTATGGCGGCACAGGGAAAACATCTAGCATCGTCCTGAGAAGAGGGCCAGCCCTGAGGGCTAAGACAACAGGGGTAATGCTTCCCAAGAAGGGAGTACAGCCACTGAGCATGGAGCCAGGGAAGGGAGATGCCCTATGCGGAAAGCCAGAGGCACGGTCTTCTCAGCCACAGGTGGGGCCACTTGGACGCAGAGGAGGGGATGCACGGAAAGCGTTTGCAGAACAGGAAGAGAAATAATCCGGGAATTAATGCTGAGGGTCGGTGCTTAGAGTTGGTTCTCAGACCCAGGGAGCACGCTTGCAGCGCTGAGTGTGAGAGCCATGCCCTTGCCCTGTCTTCCACTGCATGATGTGCCCTTGGGCCGAGTGGCCACCAGGTTTGGCTGAGATCTTAGGCTGTGGGACAGAGCCCAACTACATACCCACTGGATCTCTTGACTTCTCTCACAACATCAGTTGATTTCCAGAAGGCACCAGTCACCTTCCAGAAAAGGACAAGTCATCATACTTACAAAGTAAATGAGAACTGGGATTCCTGGCTCAGTAGGTTAAGCAACCTACTCTTGATTTCAGCTCAAGTCATGATCCCGGGGTCGTGAGTTCAAGCCCCGAGTAGGGCTCTACACTGAGTGTGGAGCCTGCTTGAGATTCTCTATCTTCCTCCCCCTCTGCCCCTCCCCCCCAGTGCTCCCTCTAAATAAATAAATAAATAAATAAACAAACAAACATACATCAAAAGCAAAGTAAATGAGGATATTAGCTAGTGTCATGTGGTGGAAAGAGCTCTGGAATTTGAACCGCGTTCTGCCCCTTTATTTATTCTTTTGGCCTTCTGCAAACCACTTAATTTCTAAGTCACAGTTTCCTCGTTTGTAGAATGGAGACATCGCCCACTCCCCAGGACCGGTGGACGAATTCAATGACATCATGTATATAAAAAGCTTTCTTTCCATTCCCTCTGCCTCCACCCGTCTGTGGCCAGCTGCAGTCTCTAGGTAGATTCTGAAGCTTGTTGGAGCTCCTGTGACTGTCAGTCAAAGAAGCCATGCTGGAGAAGGCGAGAAAGTGTCTGAAGAGCAGGTTTCCTGTGGGCTGAGCCCCCACCCCCCACCCCCCGAGGAATCACCTCGTCAGTCCCATTTCCTTCCTGCTAGGTCACATGTCCCAAAGCAACATGCTTATTCTCCAAGGCGACAGCAGATGCCTGTATCAACAGAAGGGAGAGGCTCAGACATTTTAAAATAGAAAACAAGGTCAAAACGCTCAATTTGGCCAGTAAACACTGACCTCTCACAAACCTTTTTAAAACCCCAAGTGCGCATCCGGCTCATTTCACACACTCCACTTCAGCTTCTTCAGATGCACTTAAATTCTCCTACCTGCGTGGCCAGGCCGAGCGCATCCCCCTCCCCCCAAGAACTTACAGGATGATGGGATCTGCGCTCTTTCTTCATGCAGGAAATATTCTATGCATTTAGATGGAGTATTTTTTAGTCTGCTAGCCTCTATTTGAATATTTGAGTGGATTCTTGCTGCACAAGATGTTTCATTCCAACTGCAGCTCAGTGGGTTGCTAAGGTGAAACCGTCGATGATTAATTCCGTTCATAAACACACTGGAAACAAGGGGAGGGGAGCCCTGGTGTATATCAGCGTTTTAAATGCTGTGACTTGGATTCAATTTAATTATTTCCTCCCCATGGCTTTAAATTGAAGGGCTTCAAAATCAGGAGTTCCTACTCATATACTTAATTATTTTCTCCTGGTAAAAGAGAATGAACTCTGAAATAAAAGGGCTCCCAAGCGGAGGCAGTGTGAGGGGAACAAGCAAAGAGCACTGGTCGGGGCCACCAGAGCCCCGGGTTCGCCCAACCTGCTCACATCTTCCTCGGTGCCTCTGACTCTTCGTTACTAAAAATAGAGCCAGCCGTCTCCAAAACCTTTTCTAGTTTCAGACCTAGTATTTGGGGACTGTCACTCTGGCCCAGTACCATAAATCCTGCGGTGCCCTCGCGTGCTGGGAGGACAAGGAGACTTGGTGTGTGATCTGGGAGAACAGAGAGCACCTTCCCATCCGCACAGCCGGAATCATTGCACACACACGCCCGCGCCACCTCCCAGAACCGACGCAAGGATGGAAAACCAGAATCAGGTGGTGGACCCAGAACAGCTACCCTGAGCACTCCAGAGAGGTTGGGACGTTAAGAGTCTCTGCACAGAAGTGTGAATGAGGGCTGGGAGCGGAGGTGGAGAGGGTAACGGGTGAGGTCACAAGGACGTGGGACAAAGTGGCAAATGCTCTTTGTCTGCTGGGGGCTGCAAGGGCTGGGGGGGAGGACGGGGAGCGGCTTCCGGAGACTGACCGGATGTTCCCTGCAGCGCCCGGTGTGAGCATCTGGGCTCGGCCCAGAGCGCAGCAGACTCGGCCCCACATCACTGTGCCTGGAGGAGGGGAGGCTGCATGGACGCGTCGTCCTTGCCACCCTGCCAGCCACACAGAACACAGGATTCAGCCTAGCTTCTGCATGAAGATGTAAGCTGTTCCCCAGGCTCCACAAACATGTCGGCACCTGTGGTCTGTCCCCAGGGGCCGGTCATTCTATTTGTTAGACGTCTGCCTCCACTTCATACCCTTCTCCCTGGCCCCCAGGTGTATACAGCTGAGCCTCAAAGGCACGCTAGCGGTAAAAAAAATCTCAAGAGATCGAGGAGAAAGGTAAAGGATGTTTTCAAAGAGGAGCAGGTTCTCATTTTTTCCAGTCATTTCCCATCTTTTCTTGTCCTCATTTACTTTGAAAGTATGATGACTTGTTCTTTTCTGGATGGTAACTGATGCCTTCTGGGAATCAACTAAGGGTGCAGAAGAAGCCAAGAAATTTCTCTTGGGCTCCTGACTGGGCTCTGTCCCACAGCCTAAGAGTTCTCTGCTATGTACATTCGTGGATTTTTGTTTTTTTTTTGTGTTTTTTTAATGGTTTAATATGGGGATACTATTTCCTTTGGATGAACTATAAGATTAGAAATAGTCTTGTAAGCAGGAGTAGGAGGCTCCAAGGTTGGGGTAATCAGCCTTAATTTCTTGGGTCTGGACCACTGGGGTTCTGGGCTAGCTTGAGAGCTTTCTCAAGGGCACCACTGAGACCTAACCGTCCTTCCTCACAAGGAAATTATCTTTCTCTGCTCACTCTGGATATGGAGGTGTTGTCTATTGTGGAAATGACGATTCCCTTGTCCTCTCTGATCCATCTTTCTACCCCAGGGTTGGCCACTTTCCTGAATCACAGTCTCATCTGTCATCAGGCAGGACGCTGGGTAGCAAGAATAAAAACTCAGGTGTTGACCGTTTTTTATCCTTTGACCATTGTCATCATCCTTGATGCAGACACTATTGGTTACCTAATCAGCCTGAATTCTCTGTTTCTTCTTTGCCAGCAGAGCCATGATGTTTTCTCATATCTCTGCCTCCTCTGTATAGCCAGATGCCTGGGGAAGACAGTCCTTCTCTAGCTCAAAGATAACTCCTGAGTAGTTATGGTATTCTATTCTTCCTGTCAGTGATTATTTTATGCACAGATTATTGCCTAGTCCTTGCCAATAGGATATGGGGCAGGGGCACTTCTGGGAAAGGTTTTTCTTGTTCTTCTGTTGGACTTCGTGATGTTAGCATGTGCTCCCTTGACCTACAACAGCCATCTTGTGACCAGCAAGAGAGCTGCCCCAAGGGCAAAGCTGATACTCTGAGGGTGGCAGAGTGGAAGGCTGAAAAGAATGTGGTCCTCCAGGTTGTATTCAAGCCCCTTGAAATAACAAACCCTGAAGCCACACTACCTTGGGATTTCTGATTTCTAAAGTTAGGCAAGTGAGGGTTCCCTTTTATTTGCAGCCAAAGGAATTGGATTTCTACAGAAATTGGCATACAACAACAGGGAAATGGGGGAATGTGGGATCAGTTGGTTACCTGGCCAAAGGCAGTGTACCAGGTATGTTAGGAGGTAGGCCTTGAGTAGATCATAGCATGGAGTTAATTATGAGTGAATTATCAGCCGTGGTCACCAGAAATGGAGTGCCCTGTGAAGACAAAGTTTGGGGGGGACCAAGTGATAGCTGCTCTACAGTTTTGTAGAAAGTTTGAAAAAATCATGTTCTGTAGACCGGATGATTGCTTCAGTTTGAGCTGGACATCTGCAACAGGGAGAATGTCAAGTTCAAATTTCTGATTCAGGCACAGGCTGAAAATCGGAAATTATCTCATTATGTAAGGTTGAAAGACTGAAACCAAACACCAAGTTTGCTCCTGCAGATTGCTGAATTACAGAGTGATTAATATCACTACTTTACTGAGTGTCCTGTGTGAAAGTGAGGGCATGTGTCAGAAAGAGGTGAGCCCTCAGCAAAAATAGCTAGCTATGGGAAGAGTGGGATGATGTTAGTCTGGGCTGAGAGAGTGTATCTCTGTATATACAGAAAGAGAGAGAAAGACAAAGACAGAGAGGGACAGAGAGAGAGAGAGAGAGAGACAGAGAGAGACAGAGAGAGACAGAGAGAGAAAAGACTTGACTGTAAGGAATTGGCTCACATGATTATGGAGGCTGAGAAGTCCTGAGATTGGCAGTCAGCAAGTTGGAGGCTTGGGAGAGCCAACAGTGTGAGTTCTAGCCCAGCTGAGGAAGGAAAAGACCAATGTCCAAACTCAAAGGCAGGTAGAGAGAGTGAATTCTCCCTTACTCTCTTATGGGAAAAAAAGAAAAAGCCTTTTTGTTCAATTCATGCCTTCAGTGGATCTGATGAGCTCACCCACACTGTGGAGGGCAATCTGCTTCACTTGGTCTACTGATTTCAGTTTTAATATTGTCCAGAAACACCCCCACACCGCGGAATAAAGCCTGACCAGATGCCTGGGCATCCTATGGTCCAGTCCAGTTGACATATCAATTATCCATCACAGATGCTGCAGAGTCCTCTAAGCCCTCAATTTCCCCTGACCCTTCCTTGCTCTGCAGAACAGCCCTTTTCCCAATCTGTTGGAGGTGTTTTTCCTACTAAAAGCTTTGCAATGACTAAGGAGACAGCTACCCTCTTTCTCATTTGTATCCTTGACCCCAAATCCCGTCAGCTTCTTTAGAGTCCTACCCCAGAGTGTATCACCCCCAATTACAAAATTAAGCCCAGGAGATTATTTTCACACCAAATGGAATTATAAGAATTTGCTAATTATTTCAGCAAAATCTAGCAAAGGGTCAGAAGAGAGAGTTCTGAACATATAGGATCAGGAAAAGAGGAAAATAATTCTAAACACAACTGAATTGGCTAATATGCACAAACCACCCAGAGATCCTGAATTCAATGTGTTGGTTCAGTATATTCTGCCTATTTGCTTAACTGTATAAAACCTAGATACAGGAGTGGGCCATGCTAAATGAAAATAAGTTTCCAGAACTTCATTAGTATAATGGAGAAGAAGGAATTCAAAGACTTAGGGAGATGACAGTACTATGATGGATTTGTCCAGTAAGGTTCACAAACCAACACCTTTAACTGCATGTCCCCTGATAGGGTCCCCCCAAGACACTCCCTGCACCAACGCTTTAGGAATACATGCTTAAGGGGGCACTCTGCACCCTTTAAAGAAAGCAATGTAGTGACTGATCTCTGTGGGCCCCGGATGCTGGCTTCTATCTGCCCAGTGATGTTTGAAGTGGTTATATGCTGCACCCTCAGTGGGAAGATAGATAGCAATCAGTTTGGAGAGATTACAGACTGCTATAGTCACCATGGGAAAAGAGGACAAGAAATGACTAGGAGGACATGGAATATTAGAATTATTAGAAATAACGTAGCAACACTGGGAGCCTGGTTGATTTTGGGAAATATGAATGTTAGTGGCACTAATCCCCTTGGTCTTGTGTGTTTATGTGTGTGTGTTTTCCTAGGAGCAGCCGGTAACCTAGTTACAGGAGCTGAGAATGAGAGTGGTTACATTGATCTGTGGTTAGTACTTTTGTGACTATCTGTAAGAGAATGACAAGGGGGTAAAGGAGTTATTGACTTGGAAAAGGTTCAGGTGTTCGGCCATGGGGAGTAGGCTGGACAAGGCAAGGAAGACTGGGCAGAGGGCTGTCAGGAGGAAGCAGGATTAAAGGATTCCACATCTTGACGAGGCTGAAAATCAGCGACTGGTGGGATAAGGGAACGGCAGAGACTGACTAGCTATTTATCAAGCCTGTTTCTTTTTCCGTGTAGACCGCAGATTATTTTCCCCTTTCTTGTGGACATGTGTCTGAGTCCTGGCAGTGGACTGTTGGGTGCCAGTTCTAGGCCTGATTCATAAGAACTTTCATGTGTGATTGACCATGGCCTTTCCTCTCTTTATCAGCTCTGGAAGCCACACGGTGAAGATGATAGGGGCATAGATGAAAGGAGCCTGCATCCTTGAATTGCTGCTCAGATGAGAGCCACCTACTAATCAGGGGCACCCACTGGGGACTTTAACAGGTAAGAAATTAACATATATTGTGGTAATATGCTGACATTTTTGTGTTTTATCTGCCACAGCAGCCAGTGTGCCCTAATATAGCTGGTGTTAAAACATGGAGGGAAAATTATGATTCTCACGGTGTTTGGGAGGTGACAGGGTTCCAGCTGATAACAAGGTCTGGGGAGTAGTCGTGTACCTGAGGTGGAGAGGAGATGGATGTCAATGAAGAAAGCGATTAAAAACATAGGCAGTTAGAGTGTTGGGTGTCCACATAGATGTTAATGTCCAAGATGATGATGGAATCAGCGGAGAAGAGTAGACTATGAATTAGAATAATCTGATGTCAGCTAGTACTTATTGGGTACTGAGAATTTTGCCTTTAATCTTTATGACTGCACAATGTGGTAGGTATGACTATTAGCTTGTCTCATAAACGGGGCGCCTAAGCCTTTGAGGGGTTGAACTTGAATTCAATTTATTTGGCTTCAAATCCAAGTACTTAAGTATTATATTAAAGTTTACCTGAACCATCTGGATTTAAACAGAAAAAAATTTACCCATGCCATAGACTAAAAGGTTTCAAAATAATTAGAGGAAATATCTCGGTCAAATATTAATGTCAGGATTACTAAACAAGGTGCACAGATTAATTTCTCTGCATCTATATTGGTGCAAACCCGAGAGTCTAGGCGATGGTACATCTGATAGCTGCCTTTATGCTTTCGTCAACTCTCTTCAGTATTTTATGAAAGACTCCTCATTGAATTTCTTTCAATGACCACATCATCTAATCATCTGAACCTCACTACACGAAGGACTAAGCAGGGTCAGAGAGGCGAAGTGACTTACACCAAGCCCAGATCAACCAGGTCACGCCTTCTGATCTCAGCCCTGTGCTTCTCCCCCTATGTGAATTAGATCAGAGATCAGAGGTTCCCCCTGCCTTTTTTTTTTTTAAGTCTCCGGAAGTTTTTCTTAAAATAAAAATGTGTTTGGAAAACCAGCCTATACAATGGATAGAAACAATTGTGTAATCCCCTCTGTACTTGTTTGCATGCCCATAATATTTTCTAATAGTAAAAACTACTCTGCTTGGATGAACAGGGGTAGGATGGATGCCCCCTTTTTCCTACCTTCTTCCCACAGCAGTCCCAGAGCCAGACCCCATCTTCCAAACCTCCCTCTGTAGTTGACAGCAAGTGTAGCTTTTAGTTCTCTAGTGACCAGTTCAAAGAAGGAAGCATGACTGTTTGCAAGAGTGATAGAACCAATGTGGTAAATCCAATGCATCGAGCAAGAGAAGTGCCACAGGTTATTCCAAATATTCTGAATACTAGTCCTCTAGAAATATATGTATATATCCTGAAATTTTTATATACATAAGTATATATACACACATAATGTATATATGGAATATTTATTTTAATACAGAAACCATAAACTATATTCTCAAGTATATATTGCAAAGAAATGATTTTGTGTATAAGACTGTCAAGAGCATCACATTTCTCAGTAACTCCAAAAAGGGAATTATGTACATATCTATCAAAAGAAGAATGGGTGAAAAAATTGTGGTACTTTGACACATGGCAATAAAATATAACCGTGAAAATGAACAAGCTACAGGTACACTCAGGAACATGAATGAATCATACATCGTATCTATATATATACAATCTATATAAAGTGGTGTGTGTGTTTAGAAACTGCATTGCCGAGGAAGTATACCGAGGCTCAGAACTATAAGGAAAGCAAAAAAGTGATTACAATAAGGGTTAAGGTACTGGTTACCTTCCAGGGGCAGAGAGAGTATTAGGGAGGCAGGAAGGGGGAGAGGGGTGCTTGGCTTGGATGGGGCTTCACAGGATTGCTCATTTGCCAAACTGTGTTATTTTAGGCACTTTTCAGAAATTATTCTCCCCAATTAAATTGTTCTGAGTGGCTTGCACACGCACGCGTGCCCATGCACGCGCTCATACCCCGATTCCCAAGGAGAGAAATCTTCAGTGGATTTCCCTACAGAAGATGCTGGGTGCTGTAATGAATATCAAATGCTCATCAATATCACCTTCACATTAAACAGAGCATGTGCTTCTTCAGGACTGCTTCCTACACTGGTGCTCCTGGCACCACACCAAGGTTTACTCTGCTGCCTTGTTTGGTTTAAACTACGATTAAATTCCACAGAACCTAGAGGAAATCTGGGTTGCCAGATTAATTCTCTTTAGGAATTACCTCTTTTACTGAGGTTTGCAAAGGTTTCCTGACAGTGAGTTCAAGATGGGTTCCCTTAACAGGTCGCTGGGATGGGCCCGTTCTCAACTGCCAGGCGTGAGAGAAGTCTGCTCCCTCCCCTGGGAATGGAAACATCATAAAGAACAAAGAAATGGAAGGTCTGAATGGAAGGTCATTTCCAGTTTTGACTGAAGAGTGCTAGAAAGTCCCTACAGTCAGGGCCAGGATTTCATTTGGAAAGTAATTTTTAGTCTGCTGCAATTCATAGAAAAATGGAAAGTTAAGACGCTATAGTTCTTTGCCATAAGGCATGGCTATGGTTATTTGAGCCTAGACAAAAACACCCATTCAAGGCCTGGATTGTTAAATTTAGCTCCTTGGGAAACTCTTCAAGACAAAATAGATGTGAACTGTCCATCTAGATACATCAGTGCAGCTAATGGCTCTGGGATTATTGGCTCTGTTAGGCATCTTCTTAAAATAAAAACTTCAGTTTTAGCACAGTAAAGCCAAAGCCTCTCTTTAAAAATTTTTTTAATATTTATTTTTGAGAGAGACAGAGAAAGAGAGAGAGAGTGCAAGTAGGGAGGGGCAAAGAGAGAGTGCAAGACCCAGAGTCTGAAGCAGGCTCTAGGTTCTAAGCTGTAAGCACAGAGCCCAACACGGGGCTTGAACTCATGAACCACGAGATCATGACCTGAGCCGAAATCAGATGCTCAACCAACTGAGCCACCCAGGAGCCCCAAGGCAAAGCCTCTCTTAATGGTGATAATAAAAATTAGGGTCACGTGTCTATGAAAACCACTGGTAGTTCGTAATGATAAAGCCATGTCATTGGCATCTAAGAGAACTCTTAACTTTCTGTTTCTTGCTGCATAGATACAGGCATCTAGCTCTTTCTCCTTCTCCCAAATCAAGTTCTTAAAGGACTCATTAAAAAGAAGGGGGAGGAGCACCTGGGTGGCTCAATTGGTTAAGTGTCCAACTTCAACTCAGGTCATGATCTCATGGTTCATGAATTCAAGCCCCTCAATCTCTGCTGTCAGCATAGAGTCCTCTTTGGATTCTCTCCCCCTTGCTCTCTGCCTCTCCCCCACTCATTCTCTCTCTCTTGTGTGCTCGCGGGCACTCTCTCTCTCTCTCAACAACAACAAAAACATTTTAAATAATTAAAACAACAAAAAAGAAGGGGGAACCAGAGCATATCTTTCTTTTATCCCATTAAGAATTATATGTCAAATGAATTTTCCTTCCATCTATTTATTAGTCTCAAGCATGTAGGCTGGTATAACTTTATATCAGTAACTGGGAATATTAACAGCCAATCGTGCGTGGTGAGTACATGATTAGTCTATAATTGAGTCTTACATACAGAGTCGAAGGCTGGTGAAACATCTCTCCACACAGAGTGCTCACGGCCTGGCGTCTCAGGCGTTTGCGGTGATAGCCACACCTATTGTCATCTTCCTAACAGAGCATGGCCCTGGGCCTTCCGTAGTTCTAATACGGCTTCTTCATCTAGGACCGTCAGATCTTTTCTCTGAATCCCTTGGTTTCTTCTAGTTTTGAATACTCTTTCCCCATCTTTCTATCCCACTGTTTTCAATGGAGCCAATTCTGCCATGCCAAACTTTGGGAAGGGTCAGGAAGACTGGGCAAAACCCCTGCTTCCAGTATGGATCCACATATTTTCCTGCAGCTTATTGAACTGTACCCAAGTCTCAGTGCCCTGAGGGTTTGAGTTTTCGGCCTGTGCTTTATTTAGTTCCTGGCATCTACCATAGGCCCTCCGTCTTGTCATCACTGGTATAGACACACTTCTCTGGCTTACCAACCTGTGGCCTTCGACTCAACTAATGTTTGCATTTCCTCCTGGTCTTGACATTTGCCCTGTGCTCCTGTGGCCATTCTGGGCCCTGTGGTTACCCTTACCAACCAGGCCATCACTACCCAATACATCTAGGGCAGCATTTGTCACTGGGTTGGATATATTTCATCTCTGTAACTTTAATAGACCATGAACTTCTGAGGGCAGGCTTCATCATATTTATCTTTGATTCTTCTAGCAAAATTCATGGCACAGAGGACCAAGCTCATTTTGTAAACAGTCATGATCTCTTTGGGAAGAGGGCATGAAGTAATTCATTTATATTCTAGGAGTTTATTTACAATTGGCAGAGAAGGTTATCTGAGTTGTTGTTTTATTCATGTTATTAACATTAGTAGTAGTAGTAGTAATAAATTAATAATATTTATTCAAGTTATTAAGTGCTTATATGGAAAGCACCATAAGCAAAATACAGGAAAACATATTTATCTTTTTGTATTGTAAAAATGAATAATCATTTTCTCTTGACTCCAATCCCGGTGGGCTGAAGAACAAAAAAGAATGAAAGAAAGCCCTGCATGCGTGGGTGTGGGAGGAGGGGTGGTCTGTGCGCTAAGAGTGTGCTCTCCATGTCTAACATTCCCCCTTGAGGCCCCTCCCCTGGCCCCAGCCCCTGTCCATAGCCCTCCACCCCCAGTCTTCTGTAATCACCCTCTTGCCATCCTCTCCTCAAGCCAGAGCAGACTCAACCTCTAGATGGGAGACTGGAGAAGATGACCTGTAAGGATCATCCCAACCGGGACGTTGTACGAATAAGTAATTTTTGTCTGATTTTCTGGAGGAGCATAAAACTCCTGTCCTCCTTTTCAACAGACACTGATAATAAAGGCTTTCGGTGCTTAGGTTAACACTTCCCTGAGAAGTATCTTGTTTTCAAAAGCTGCTGTGTCTGAAAGAGCTGCCATGTATGAAGCCTATTGTCATGCAATAGTGCCTTTGAAACAACACCAGAAAAGCTGAAAAGTTTAGAATATGTGGCAGTGATTTGACTCTTTAATCACTATAAGTGACTTACTAGTCGTTAGCCTTCTGTCGAGATGATGAGTCTCTTGGGATGAGGGCATGGTGAGAGGGAGTTTCAAATGCTCCATCTTGTTTGCTTTTCTATTTTCTATCCTCACTAGTCAATGCACTATTTGGCACCAGGTGAGCACCACACAACCGTTTGTTGGATAGTGTATATGTTTTAACTTCAAGTGTGCAATCCCTAACTAGTCATCTAAGGAATCATTCCTGCTTACATGATTTAATGAATCAGTGGTAGTTATATGAGCAGGGACTATTATAGGAAATACCAGCCAGTGACCTAATTATCATACATGGACAGTAGCCCAAGGATAAGACTGTCCTTATGAGAAACATAACTTCTGAAGCCAAACTAGGGACACGGTTAATAAGGAATTTTTGAATTGCTTTCGTATACAAGATGAAACTTGCACAAGAACTCCTGTCTTCCTACTCCTGCATGTGAAAATGTATTTATCTGCCTCCTATATGATCTCCACTCCCTCCTGTTACAATACAGGGGGCGCCCCTCTTCATATCAAATCCTGGCCTCTTCCCCTGTCTGGGTTTTTACTTCCCCACATCTCAGGTCATGCATGCTACTGTAACTTGCAGATCAGAGCTGTTGTTCTCTCTTGTTTTTCAAACATGCTCAGATAGTTCTCATTTACAACAGAATAAAACTTTACCCCCTGATCTCCTCAAAATATGTCCAGCTTGCAGCCAGATTTCTAAAAGCATCCTCGGTACCTCACCTCCACCTCTGTCCTCAGCATCATCTGGCTTCTGACTCCATCACACCTTTACCAGCTCCCTGAAGGTTGTCATTGATGAAGCTGTGATTGGCCCCAAAGGATGCTTTCAGGCCTTACCTATTTAACTCAGACTCATTCAGCACTGCTCATAACTCCTTCCTTTTCCTCTTGACTTTTGTGACTCTGCAATCTTCTGATTTTCCACAGATCTCCTGGCCACTCATTCTGTCTCCTTTGCAACTTCTTCCTCCTCCTCCACCAGGCCATAAATACCAGAATTCTCAGCTCTTCTTTCTGGCTCTCATTTTCTGCTCCATGTTTTTCCTCCAGGCCAGTGGTACATCTGGGGAATCACATGGGTAGCCTTAAAAATGATTCTGGGCTCTCCCAGAGGTTTTTATTTAACTAGTTGTGTAGACAGTCTGTCCACTGGGATTTTTAAAAGCCTCCCAGAATATTCTAAAGGGCAGCCCAAGAACTATGTCTCTTGGTTATGTTATCCCCACCTAAGGCTTTCATGACGACCTTGATTCAGATGACTCAATATTTTCTCTCCATCCCAGAAATCCCCCTGGAGTTTCTGACCCATAGAATACACTGTTGATTTGACATTTCACTTGGTGCGTTAAAGGAGCTTCCTACCTTCCCAGGCTCGCCGCACATCACATCCTCCCTAGTCATTTGCCCTCTTTGCATGCTGCCCTTTCCATGCCCCAGAATCTCTTCTGCTCTCGGACCTTTGTATCTGTAGTCACCTCCACCTGGACTACTCATCCTAATGTCGCTAACTCTATTTCTGCAGTTCTGAGTCCTCAGGCCACTCCCACTTCCTCTGGACGGCTTTCCTCATCCCCAGTATCCTGTACAGCACCAGGTGCCATCCTTTCAGAGCACAATTATTACTGTAACTTTATTTGCATGATTATTTAAATCTGTCTCCATTAGCAGGCTGAAGCTGCACATGTGTGTGTGTGTGTGTGTGTGTGTGTGTGTGTGTGTTTACCACTTTACCATGTTGTGTGAAATCTAAGATACTGACTATAAGATGCATTATTATCTATATAATAAGTATATATTATGTAATAAAATATATGTTGTATAATATATATTCTATGTTATAATTAATATTTTATATAATAAAGAAAAGACACTGACAAGTATAAGAAGGCCATATATTTTAAGAGAAATACAGATTTTGGATCTTACAAAATAAAAAGAAGTGTTGTAGTGAAACACTGTATTACTGGAGTATCACATAATGATTAGTCCTAATAGACACTTAAATATTTCTTTAAAAAGTAAAAGAAGAATTTGTGACGGTGGAGCTTTTAGTATGTTCCAAAGGCTTATGGAAATATGGGAAAGAATATTTGAAAGTTGGGAAATCTAGTTCTTTTGTGCAAAGATTGCTGAAAGGCAACTCATAATCCAAGATGGCTCTTGTTTTTAAATAGACTTTATTTCTGAGAGCATTTCTATAATTCATTGCAAAGCTGAGCCGAGAGTACAGAAGGTGTGCACATGCCCTCTGCCCCCACACATGCACAGCCTCCCCATTATCAACATCCCCCACTCGGGTGGTACATTTGTTACAGCTCACCAGCCTACACGGACACATCATCATCACCCATAGTCCCCCATTCACACTGTGGTTCACTCTTCATGTTGTACATTCATGTGTTTTGACAAATGATTAATGATGTGTATCTGCCATTATAGTATCATACAGAATGGTTTCGCTGCCTCAGAGTTTCTCTGCATGCTGCCTATTTATTCTCCCTCCTCCCTAATCCCTTACAGCCACTAACCGACTTACTGTCTCCATAATTTTGCCTTTTCCAGAATGTTATATAGTTGGAACTGTACAGTAGGTAACCTTGTCATATTGGCCTCTTTCACTTGTCATGTGTGTTTACATTTCCTTCATGTTTTTCTCGTGACCTGATAGCTCATTTCTTTTTGGCTCTCAGCTATATTCCGCTATATGAATGTTGCACACTTGATCCCTCCACCTACTGAAGGGCATATTAGTTAGCTTACAAGTTTGGGTGGTATGAAAAAGCTACAATGAACATCAGTGTGCAGATTTTTGCACAACTCCTTTGGGTGAAAAAATACCAAGCAGCACAGTTGCTGAATCACGTAGCAAGAGTGTGCTTAATTTTGTAAGA
>PJEM01018847.1:0-17606 GCA_004023845.1 Helogale parvula | reverse complement strand
ATGAGTGAGGGACACAGATCAAGGGAGACTACTGAATACTGGAGACGAACCATGGACTGAAGGGGGGGGGAGGGGGTGATGGTCATGGTGGGGGGCACTTGGGGGGAGAAGCACTGGGTGTTATATGGAAACTAATTTGACAATAAACTATTATTAAAAAAAAAATGTGCCTTACAGGGTGCCTGGGTGGCTCAGTCGGTTGAGCATCTGGCTTCGGCTCAGGTCATCATCTCACCATTCGTGGTTCAAGCCCCGTGTCGGGCTCTGTGCTGACAGAGCCTGGAACCTGCTTTGGATTGTGTCTCCCTCTCTATTTGCCGCTCTCCTACTCATTACCTGTCTCTCAATAATAAATAAAAATGTAAAAAAAAATAATAATGTGTCTTGCGGTGTCAAAAATGACTGAATGATCACATCGGGCCTGCCACTCTCTAGCTCCAGTTCCGTGCACGGAAGGAGCCTGGCGCCACCCTAGGTCAGTCTCCGTAAAGGGAGAGAGTGCTAACAGCTACGACGGACGTGAGGGCCTTCACAGGAGTATTGAAGGAAAAAAGAAAGGACCCCCGCGTGCATGGCAGCGGGGGCAGGATCCGAGGCCCAGGACTCGCGGCAACAGCTCCTTAAGGAGGGAGCGAGCGGCCCGCGCGTCCCAGCCAGAAGCGGAGGGATAACAGCGACGTGCGCAGACATGAAGCCGAGACGGGACCCGGAGGAGTCAGGCGGGTCCGCCGGGAGGACAGCAGCGGACCGGGACCTGGAAGAGCGAGGACAGACACGCGGACGGGGGCGCAGGCGCCAGGCCAGCGACAGGGCGCAGCGGGGAGCCCGCCGCGCGGGGTGCCAGGGACACCGGGACGCGCAAGCTCGGGGGGCTTCTGGGCGGGAGGTGGTCGAGTGTTCGAGAGAGGTCTACGGCTTGCACTGGCTTCTCACAGAGGCGCGTCGTCCACAGGAAAACGTCAGAACCAACAGTGCTGGGAAGCGGGGAGACGGACTGCTAACACCTGATCCATTCTGGGCTCCCTCTCGGGGTCCCCCCCCTCCACCCCTGTGCCCCGGGCACATTTCCCCAGCGAGAAACTCCTCCCCCAGATCTTAGCCGCCTCCGCGTTTACTCTCCATGGGTGTTTGTGACACCCAATCCAGTCTGGTTTCCTGAACCCCCTCTGCCTGAAGTCCTTCCTTCGGATGACCTCCGCTTGAAAACACGTCTCACACACACTAGCTGGTGATTTCCTACAGTTCCAAAGCTCTGTTCTGCTAGGAAAGAGCTTGTTAGCAAGCCGGGGTTTTATGGTCAAGAAGGGCTTGGGTTCGGGGAGCCTGGGTGGCCCAGTTTAAGTGTCCGACTCTGGGTTTCGGCTCAGGTCACGATCGCACAGTTCAGAGTCTGCATGGGATTCTCTCTCTCTCTGCCCCACCCCACCTCGCTCTCTTTCTCAAAATAAACACACACACTTTAAAGAAAAAAAAGAAAAAGAAGAGGGGCTTGGGCTCAGGCCTTCCACTGCGCCGACACCCGGCAGGGGGTGGTGGAGAACGGGACAGGTGCTGGGGGGGACAAAGCGACTGCGGGGTTCACGGCTACGCCACCTGCAAGGGGCCACCGCCCTCTCCCGGCGTCCTTGCCAGGGGCATTTTAAACTCCCATTCACAAGCTGGTCTGCACACTTCTTTCCTCCCGTAATTTAGCTCTGAGATGCACCTACATACTCCAAAACTCCCCATCGTTTTAAGACTTGAGCGTTTTGGGGCGCCTGGGTGGCTCAGTCGGTTAAGCATCCAGCTTCGGCTCAGGTCATGATCTCACGTTCGTGGGTTCGAGCCCCACGTCTGGCTCTGTGCTGACAGCTCAGAGCCTGGAGCTGCTTCAGATTCTATGTCTCTCTCTCTCTCTGCCCCTCCCCTGCTCACACTCTCTCGCTCTGTCTCTCAAAAATAAGTAAAAAACATTAAAAAAAGACTTGAGCATTTCTAAAAGGCCTGCCTTATGTGGGTTTTTTAAAATGTGTGTTTTTAAGAGCAGTTTTAGGCTTACAACAAAATCGAGAGAGAGGCAGAGATTTCCCATACACCCCTGTGCCCCACAGGACATCCTAACTGCCCGAAGTTCACTCCGAGTGTGCACTGTACGTTCTGTAGGCTTGGACAAACACGTAATGACTCATCCTACTATTAGGATGTCACACAGAGTATGATAAAGTTCCTCTGTGCTCTGCCGAGTCATTTCCCCTCCCTCCCATGCCCCCAGTACCCATTCATCTCCTCACTGACTCCATGGTTTTGCCTTTTCCAGAATGTCACGTAATTGGAACTCCTCAGAGCGGCTCCTTTCGCTTACTAATAAGCACGTAGGGTCCGTCTGTGCCTTTTTCTGGTTTGAGAGCTCACTTCTTTTTAGCGCAGGATCACATGCCATCGTCCGTGGACCGGTTTATCCATCCACTCACCTGCTGGGGGCAGCCTGGTGGCGCCCTCGCTGGGGGACTTACTACCAAAGCAGGTTTTCGCCCAGGCCTGAGTTCTGCTCCGATGGGGAGATGCTGGGGCGGGTGACGGGCGGGTCCGGCTGAGAGCAGGCTTGGCTTTGGAAGAAACCGCCACACCGCCTCCTAAGGCGGCCGCGCCGGTTTGCCAGTGGAGACGGACGAGCGTTCCCGTGGCTCCGCGACTCGTCAGCATTCGGTGTCGTCAGCGCCGCGGTCCCAGGGGCTGCAGACCGTGTGGCGCGGGCGTCTCTCCGTGTGCTCCTTCGCCATCCACGCTCTCTCCAGAGGCCTCTGCTGAGGTCTTTGGCCCATTTTTCAGTGCGGTGGTTTGTTTTCTTCTTTGAAGTATTTTTGGTATATTCTGGGTAACGGTCCTTTATCCGACGCGCCTTTTGAGTATTTTCTCCTAGTCTCTGGCTTACGTTTTCATTCTTTTGGAAAGAAGTTTTTTTTTTTTTTTTAAATATTAACAAAGTCCAGCATATTGTTTCCTTCATGGGTCATGTCTTTAGTGTAAATATCTGAAAAAGCATCGCCAGAGTCGGGTTGTCCACACTTCCTCCTGTCTTAGATGAGTTCTATAGTTTGGGTTTTACATTTAGGTCTGTGATCCGTTTTCTAGTTCATTCTGTGAAGGGTGTAAGGCCTGGGTCTAGTTTTTTGTTTTTTTTTTTTTTTAACATGTGGCTGTCCGGCTGTCCAGCACCATTTATCAAAGGGCCGCTCTCTGCCCCGTGAGGTTACCTGTGACCCTCTGTCAAAGATCAGCTGACTGAATTCGTGGGGACCTATTTTGGGGTGTTAGCCATTTAATCAATTCTGCTGGTTTGGTGACCCTGACATTTCTAATACAGGCTCCTCCGCGGCAAGAACTGTTAAATCCAGGCGGGCTCCTCGGCACCACCTGGCGCATCAGGATGAGACAGAGGAAATTCCGTAATAGTAAAAAAAAAAAAAACCCATCACATCCTTGACAGAAGGCTAATGGGAGGCAGCGGGGGTGTTACAGTGGTTGGTTACGTTACCAAATAAACTTAAAATGAGAAAAACAGGAGTTAACCAGCAGTTAGCGAGTCATAAACGTAAACACGTTACCCTTTAAAAAGGGAGCTTAGAGAACAGCATAACTTCCTTACCAAGGTGGCTTACACTGCAAATTTTAATTCTCATGAGAAGAAAGTCACATGGATGATATACTCTTGGTTGGATCTCACCGCCAATTACACGGGGTCCGAGTGCAAAGAGCACCGCTTTCTCGGGGTAAAGGGGCCCCCAGTGTCCTCCCCACAGAACTTGGCAGGACGGGTAGACCACCCTCCCGGCCAAAGTTTGCAGAGAAGAAGGCTGGCCAGGTGGCTGTAGGCCCATGAAGCCAGAGGGGAAGTTAAGACGTTCATCCTCTGGATGGAACAGTAAATTGCAGAGCGCATGATTAAAAGAGTAAAGGTTAAAGAGAGGCTATCAAACTCAGGCAGTACTTTTTTTTTTTTTTTTTTATTGTTGCTTCCAATTCTATTTGTCTTTGGGGTACTAGGTCCACAGAAGTACTTAATATAAAATAACTATTATGTAAAGGTGACAAGTTAATCTCCCGTAGGAAACTAGCTTGTCTGGGTGCTAAGTTTTAAAGCTCCCTGACACACGCCTGGATGTGTGCGGCGGATACTCAGAGACACCGGAGAGTATCTCCTAGTCTCTCAAATCTGAGATACATTGTTTCACATTTTCATATTTCTTAGCTCACAATGTAGCTTATAGTAGATATGAATAAGAAACATGTTATTAAATATAACCAGTGGGATCCAAGAATTAAGAAAGCCCGAAAAGGGCTGAAAGAGGTGGGGGTGGGGGTGTGTCCGGCGGGCGAAGGTAATGTTCTCTATCTTGATAGAGATTCGGATTAGACAGAGAACTCAGAGGTAGATTTCAGCCTCATGTATTTCATCATACACAAATCATGCCTCCAAAGATAAACATGTAAATGTTGACCTTTAGTTAATGTTGTGTACATTGCAGCGTTTAAGGGGAAGTGTGTGGATACCTACAATTTACCTTGAAATAAATCAAAGGAAGGGAATGATAGCCCATCAGAGTGGTATAAAAACTACCTTATCTCTGATCAGCAGCCACAGAAGGAAACTGTATCTAACCTTAAGCAGAGCCTCCTGAAACCGCACCTGCCCCTGACCGGCACCCCGGGAGTTTCTGGATTGGGAAAGACAGACGCACGAAGTACAAGTTTTATCACGAAGCCTGACAGAATCCTCCTCTTCCGTGCTTTCTCCTTGAAGCCCCAAGCGTCCTTTTTTTTTTGGCCAAGGTTAGTAGAGAATGTAGAAGACTTTTCTCCTGACAATCTATGGCCAGTTAATCTGCAACCCCAGGTGGCTGGACACGAGGTGGGAAAGGAAAAACCCTCCTCCCGACACAAACAAGAAAACAGACTGATGGACGGCCAGACGGACGGGCAGGTCAGTATATCAGTGCATCTGTTTTGCTTTAGGTTTGAAAATATCCCCCGTCAGAGGCTTGGCAAAATTAGAAGAAAAGACTAAAAGAGAAGGTACTTGCTGAGGGCTACTGCGTTCAAAAAGAGAAAAGCAGACACTGGGAGCCTCACGTCAGAAATCCAAACCTATTAATTGACGACAAATGAGTCCAAAATGATTCTGACTCCAAGTGCCTGCAGAGGTCACTCTGGGCGACAAAAGTAAATCAGCATTCGCGAAGCTTTCATTAAATCAACAGCGGTCATTCCCGCCCCGAGTGCTTCCTGCTTCCAGATGTTACACAAAGTCATCAAAAATGGTCATCCAAGCTCCTCAACCCCCGATCAAGGAGGGGAGGTCCTGCACCTGGGTCCCGGCTCGCTGGACGTGGGCGCCGTCCCCACCACACTGCAGACGGTCTGCGTACGGGTCATCTTCTTCCCTGGCCAGGAGTAGGGTGTGGCTCACCTGTCCCCACATCTCCTGGAGTTCCGACGCCTGGATTCCCGTGGGACTCTTAACGGAGGCTGCGCCATAGAGAATGAGCCTGGTCTCTGCCCCCGGCCAGTCCTTGGAAGGCCTCTGTCATTCGTGGTGGGCCCGAGGGCTGCTGCTGAGGAGGGGACTCATGGTCGGCCCCTAGAGAGTTCCAGGATGGGAGTGGTCGTACTGGAAGCCCAAGCAAAGGACTGTAACTCTGGGCACGTGAGCCGTGGGAAGTCAGCCCGACATCCCGGGAGGAGTGGAGTTCAATCCAAGGCCCATGATTCCATCAGTCATGCCTACTTCCTGAAACCCCAGAACTCTGGGCTCTGAAGCTCTGGTGAGCTTCCTGGTTGGGGATAAACGCTGTCAATGTGCTGGGAGGGGAAGCTTTACCTCTGGAACCTTCTGAGACCTCACCCTTGCAGTTTCTGGCTGGTTCTGATTTGCCCTCCTAGTGAACTATCAAACCCAAGGGGGTAGCAACCCCCAAATTTGTGGGCAGCTGGTCAGAGGTGTAGGCGCCCCGGGTAGCCTGTGTCAAAACTGCATTGCAATGGATAATCACTTTTTTTTAAAGATTTTATTTTAAGTGTATTTATTTTGAGACAGTGCGCACATAAGCAGGGGAGGGGCAGAGAGAGAGAGGTAGAGAGAGCACAAGTGGGGAAGGGGCAGAGAGAGAATCCCAAGCAGATTCTACACCGTTAGCACTGAGCCCAACTTGAGGCTCGAACTCACGAATTGTGAGGATCACAAACTGAGCTGAAATTAAGAGTCGGACACTTAGCTGACTGAGCCACCCAAGTGCCCCAGAAAATTTTTTTCCTTAAGTTTATTTATTTTGAGTGAGAGAAAGAGGCAAAGAGAGAATCCCAAGCAGGCTCTGTGCTGTCAGCGCAGAGCCCAACTGTGGGGCTCAATCTCACTAACTGTGAGAATCGGATGCTTAGTCAACTGAGCCACCCAGGGGCCCCTGCAATGGATAATCTTTAAAAGACACTTGCGGTTCAGGTTTTAAGTAACTGATTTTTTTGAAGAATACAAAACAATGGAGGGGAAAAAAAGCAAGCAAGGAAAGTGAGAAGACTATTCCAGAATTCTTAATTGAAGAGCTCTAACACAAGGAGTGAGCCTTGTCATGATCATGAGTTTTAAAAGTTACAAAAAATAGGTCAATATCTATCACAGAAAACTGAACATGCATTCTGCACGAGACAGGACAGAATCGATGCTGGCGGACGCGTGCCCACGTGGTTCTGTGAACACCTCGTCCTTGGGAGACACCCGCTGAAGGATCCCGGGGTGCGATCAACTCAAAAGGTTACAGGGTTGTTCGTGTGCGCAGAGAACGGACAGGGGGAGAGGTCCACAGCATTGAAGGCACCATCCTTCCAACCTTCTAGGTCTGCATTTTTCTAAATACAAAAACTTGCAGAAATGCATCAGCAAAAGTTTAAGGGAAAAAATGAAGGAAATGTGGTAAACATTTTAAAATCATTGAGGGGCGCCTGGGTAGCTCAGTCAGCTAAGCATCTGACCTCTGCTCAGGGCATGATCTCATGGTTCGGGAGTTCAAGCCCCGCGTCAGGCTCTGCTGATGGCTGGCCTGGAGCCTGCTTCAGATTCTGTCTCCCGCTCTCTCTCTGCTCCCCCTCACTCACACTCTGTCTCTCAAAATAAACATTATAAACAAAATCACTGAAGCTGGGTGATGGGCACATGGGGACAATACGCTATTCTACTTCTGTACAGCTTTTAAGTTTCAAAATAAGATGCCTCTTAAAAATGATGCCAGAAAGGTTTTTCCTTGAAAACGTGTGGGATCACCAGTTCCTAAAACTTCTTAATCTGTTCTTTAGCCTGTTGTTTTGGTTCCTCCTTCATTAAGAGATTTCATTTTTTTGTTTGAAATTTTATTGATTTCCTAGGTAGATACTATGTTCAGAACACGGTGTCAGGTTCTTGGGGATTATTAAAAAGCAATTAAGGTAAATCAGGGTTCCTACGTCACTAAGTTGCAAAACAAAATACATAGAACAGAAATAAGTAGCCAAGAACTACAGTATATGTATATAAAAAAAAGGCCCTGGTGAGAGAAAAATCAAAGTGGGTTGGACCTGATTGTGTGGAGGGTTCCGATTTGGGCATATTCCTTTTTAATCTCAAGCAGGCTCCACACGGTCAATGCAGAGCCTGACTCGGAGGCTTGAACCCAGAACCCTGAGATCATGACCTGAGCCGAAATTAGGAGTCGGACGCTTTACCGACTGAGCCACCCAGGTGCCTCGATTTGAGGAGATTTCCTCCCTGGAGGGAAGGCACGGAAGTCAGCCAGGACCCACAAAAACGGGCCAGACATTAGGCGTGGGACCGGCTAGGACAAGACAGAAAGAAATGTCCAAAAATGCGACTAGAAACGGGGGCCTGAGAGAGGAAGGGGTTAAGGGACACTGAGATTTGGGGCCTGGAGTCCTGGAACCCACGAGCCATGACAGTAGTAAGGATGATGCTGGGCAGAGCGTCTCGCCCGCACAGGAACGGAGGTTAATGAGTTCAAGCTGCTCCCTGTTCCCTGCTTCACACCCTGTGCTCAGGTTAACGCCCAAATCCTTGAAAACTGCCTGATGTCCTCCACGCCCCGAGGCTTCATGGGACCACCCTGGTCTCCCCCGCCAGCACACCGATTCTTCAGGAAGCCACAGGCATCGTGAGAAGGAGCAGGGTCTAGAAACTAACCCTGCGCGCGCCTGCCCGCCTGAGCTAGGAATCCACTGGAAGCCAGGGAGTACCAGCCGCAGCCGCCACCTCCAGAGACCCAAGTCCCCTCCCCCATCTGCCACCCCCCCGCCCCGCCCCCCAGAGATGGACTCTGGGGGGGGTCCCTCGGGCTCAAGGTCCTTCTTTCCCTGTCCCTGTTCACACCCGAGAAGTCGGCTCCTCTGGTCACCTGCCGTCTTACAGTGTCTCCCGCTTTCCTTCTCCCGATCCCAAAGCCTGTTATTTTCTGCTCCCCACTGGATTCCTCTCCACACTCTGGGACCTCCGTTCTCTTCTGGGACACCGTCCGCCTCTTCCTGGAGCGCCCCCTCCTCGGGCTGGCTTACCAAACACCCTAGATCCCCCGCCGCCACCCCCAGGCAGCCCTCTCTGGTGAGGACCCCCGGGGTCTCCCCCGCAGACCCAAGACTGGAAGAGAGTGGGTGGCAGCCTCCTCACTCACCATGATGCTGTTTCCAGACCCGCCCGCGCCGTACAAGCCCCGGCCCTGGCCCGCTCACTGTCTCTGAGATCACAGCATCAGATGCATCCCCGGCCCCGCCCCGCCCCGCCCCGGTAAGATCGTTAAAAACAAAACCTTTCAGTCTTGTTTCAAAAGAGAAAGCACTTTTTATTCCCAAAAAACTGGGAAAGGACCTTGGAACGAAGGACACCCTTCTAGGTGGAATCATGCAGCATTAGGAAGGGCTGGTGTGTCCCACTCCATGGCCCCCTGGACCCCCTCCTGCCTCCCCAGCTCCTCACTGCTGCGGCCGAACCGCCCACCCGTCCTGTGCGCACACCGGTATCCCCGACATTAACCTTCGATCTCGTCTGGACTCCCAGCACTGCCTCCTCCCAGCAGTCCCCTCCTGCTGCCCACACCCCACAATCCGCTGCGACGACACCTCGATGCCCGGGCCCCCCCGTCCCCACTGGTCGGACCTGGAATCAGTGAACCAGATCCAGTCCGATGCCCTGCAGTGGACGGTCTAGGGCAAGGGCCCGACTGCCTGGCGCCTCGCTCCGTCTGCTCCCCGTCGTCTCCCACCCTGACCCTGGCCTTGGCCGCAGGTCCGGCGTGGGAGTGGGAAGGCCGCGGACAACACAAGCGGGCACTTGAACAATGCGCCCACCTGCTACTCCCGGAACCTCGCCGCCACGTTGAACACCTGGGCCGGCCCACTGGAGAACGAGAGGGGGTGCAGAGGAGAGAGCAGGGCGCCCCGCCACGCCTCCCCTCCCCCAGCCGCTGCAGGTGCAGGGCCAGCCCGGCTGGGCCGCTCAGCCTGACCCAGATCCACGGATCTGCCCGGCGGAGCCCGACCCAGTTGCTGGGAAGGTATTTTAAGCCATCAAGCTCCAGGCGGCCTGCCGTTCAGGAACAGCTAACTTGGAGAACCCAGAGGCTAAACAGCGCCAGAAGAAAACGCACTGAGCAGCAGACCTGCGTCAGCTGTTTCGACTTGCCCTCCCCTCATTAGATCCCGGAGTTGACGCTTCTTAGAAAAGAGAAGCCGTCAGAGGAGAACCTTCTCGATTTCCAGCTCCGGGTCTCTGGTCCATGCCAGCCCACCTGCCGGGCTTCTCTCTCCATGTCAGAGCGGCAGGCCTGCTCCTGAGGTTTTGGGTTTTGACTTTTCCACTTCCCCATCTTCCAAGTGCGCCTGGCCTCGGCCCTGGACACACCCAATGCGCCTGTCCCCGTGGGGCTCACTCTGCCCGAGCCCTGAGTGTGCTTTTCCTCGAAACTCCACACTCGGCCTTCTCCCCCCTCCTTTTACAGGCCTGCGTGGACGGGTCAGGCTCAGCGCCTGGAGCAGCCCTCTCCAGAGCTCCACATCCAGGCGCGCAGCACGCAGCAAAGGACCCACTGAGACCGGCTGTGGGGCAGATGCCCCGGCCCCGCCACTAACTCCCCCTCCTCTCGCTCAGCAGGTTTCCTTGCTCCCCTCTGGATGCGGTCAGGCCTCTGTCTAAGGTTACCGCCCCTTACCTGCAATGCCGAACAGCCTCCCCCTTCCAACCCTCTTCCGTCCACACGGCAGCCAGGCCTTTTCTAAGCAGATCTAATGGGGTCCTGCTAGGGAGACGGCTTCGCTCACTCCCGCCTCGCCAGCACTCTGGCACAAGACCCCCGTGACCGTCGGGAACGTTTAGCAGGTAAAACGGATAAACGACTGGAATGTCCAGGAGCCTACCAGGCGCGCGTGTAAACTCAGGACCCAAGTGTCACAGATCAACACCGAGAAATGTGGGAAAGCCTGGCTCGACGGCCGGTCAACCCCTGACTTAAACAACTCCCATCACCTTAGTCTCAAAATGGTCACGGCCAAGGTTCACGTCAGATTCTGAAAACTACTGCTCCGCGCCCCGCCTCCCTCCCCCCCCCCCACAAAAAACCAATTGCTTTAGTTTCCAACAGAATCAAAAACAAGTCCGAACGTTCGATGTTTACTTACGTGCAAAGAATTGACTGGTCCTCACGATCTAGAGAACAAAACAAAACAAACAAAAAAAGAAAGTGACCATTTGCCTGGTGTTTCAGACACTCGATACAATCAAGTCGCAGCACAGTTTTAGCCACTCCGCTCCGCCCCCCCGCCCACTGACGCCTCCCCCACCTTGGCAGCGCCCTGACTCCGGGCCCCTGCTCAGTACGAGGCCAGGCCCTCCGGGGGGAGCCGCTTTCTGGGCCCCATCAACCTTGATGCTCAGGCCCCGTGCATGACCCCGTCCCCTGGGAAGCCCTATAAAAACGTGCTCCCCGGGGCTCCTCCCCCACCAGATCATCTTCAGGGGGTTGGGATTGAAATCCACTGTTTCGGCAAGTTCCCCAGGTGACTCCCATGCAGGGTGAGGCCTGGAAGCCACTGCCTTGCAAAAGGCTTCAAGAACACCCACCACCGGAGCAGAGAAGAATCGTTATTAACTGAGGGAGAAAAGGAGAGAGGAAAAAAAAAAAATCACACCCTGGGCGGGGAAGGCTGAAGGCCTTCTAAATGGAGCGTAACCAGCGTCTCAGGTCCCGACGGTTTGCAGACCAAAAATAACAGAACCAAGTGCAGCGAGAGCAGAATCGCACTGGATGTTAAAGGGATGAATGATTTAAATCTTCAGCCCAGCTTTGCAAATGGAAAGGTGAAATCCAGACCCGCGGCCTGCCCTGGACAGCCCCCGCCCCGGCCCCCCAGCGTGGGACGTATGACTTCTGATCACTTATGGGCATTGATTATCTATTTTTGTGGAGGAGAAAATGTTCCTGGAGGGGGCCCGAAGACCCGGGTCTGGCTGCCTCTGGCACCTGTGTTGTTGGTGCTGCTTAGACGGGATCGTGCTGTCCGGGCCTGGCCCGAGGAGGGGAGGGTCTCTGTCATGCCCATGTGGAGCCTGCTAGCCCCTGAGTGGCCACCCCAGGACCCAAGAAGGGTCTCACAGGAGTTCAGGCCTAAATAGCTTTTTTTTTTAAGTAGGCTTCATGCCCAGCACGGGGCTTGAACTCACTACCCTGAGATCAAGACATGAGCTGAGATCAAGAGTCAGATGCTTGGGGCGCCTGGGGGGCTCAGTTGGTTAAGTCCCACTTCAGCTCAGTCATGATCTCACAGTTCATGGGTTTGAGCTCCACGTCGGGCTCTGTGCTGACAGCTCAGAGCCTGGAGCCTGCTTCAGATTCTGTGTCTTCCCCTCTCTCTGACCCTCCCCTGCTCACGCGGTCTCTCTCTCAAAAATAAACCATTTAAAAAAAAAAGTCAGATGCTAACCCATGAGCCACCCAGGTGCCCTGCCCCTTTGGGCATAAGTAGCTTGTATCAGAGAGAAATAAATGTCATGTATTATTAAGATAAACTAACCTGTGCGTATACTCTGTGTATGAACCGAGTTCTGCAAAGCGCATCCCTGCCCAGCGCCTCAAGTCTCACTGAACTGGGGACAGCCCCGGTCACCGCGGTATCCCTCCCTCTGGCCGCGCAGGCCACACTCACAGGCCGAGACCGACCCCTGCCTCCTTCCCGGGTCCGCTCTCGCAGGGGTCATGACACCCCTCCCTCCCCGCCCTGCCCCCACACCCACCATGGGTCCCCACGTGGCCTTCCGCGCTCCACTCGGCTGGGGCCCCTCGGGTTCCTCGATGCGTCCTTCTTTCAACCGTGCTCTGGAGGTGGACGCACCGCCGGCTGCCTGCCCCCGAGGCGGTGCTGCCTGATACCAGACTCGGCTTCCCCACACCAGCACCTACACCGGCTGCAGGTCAGGGCTGGCTGCCGCCCTGGCAGGTGCGGGTTTGAGTCCTGGCCCCGGCTCTGCCCCTGCTAACACGGCCAGACTCCCGGCTCCTCCTGGGCTCTCCGCCCACGGGGCTGGGGTTTTAAAAGCCCGTGTTTCTTCACTGTGAACAGGAACCCCCAGACCCTTAAGTCTGCCAGGTCTGAGCACCTTCCATAGAGCTCCACCCCACCAAGGGTTTCATGGCTTTTCCGAACCGGTTCACACATATAAAAATATCAAAACGCACAAAAATTAACCAACACTCCACTGCCTCCGAGTTCACTCAGAACGGCTCTCTTCCTGCATCCGTACGTACTCATCACAGCCGCCACCGGCTGTTCCAGTCCGCTCCGTACTCCGTTCCCTGGGCTCGTGGCGCCCCGGCCCCAGCCAGACTTCTCTGTCCTCGGTGTTCGTCTGTCTGGTCTTGTGTGGGCTCTGCGCCTCAGTTTCCCGATGCATGCCGTAAGGGCGTCCCCTGGAAGACGCTCACCAAACGTGACCCGCCCACGCCTCCCTCCTGCCTCCCTGACTCCTCCTAATCTGCCAACTACCGAACCGGAGCAACGTTTGATGACCTAAAAACCGGTCAATGTACCCGGAGCCTGGACGGATATTTAAGGGAAACAATTTCACTTTCAAAAATGCAACCAGCCTCCGGAGATGCCCAGTCCTTCCAAGCACGTCCTGAGAATCACGTACGGAGGTACGTGGGGAATCCATACCAGGTTAAGTCATAACGCAAGAGGTTTCGAATCAATGACCTCAGCTCCTACCTTAAAAAACTAGAAGAGAGCAAATCAAACTCAAATTAAAAGAAAGAAAGAAAATGAGACAGAACAGAAATCACTGAAATGGGAATAAGGAAAAAAATCAATGTAACCCAATTCTGGTTATTTGAAAAAAATCATACAATTGATAAACTTGCAGCCAAACTGATCCGGAAAAAAGACACAAACTGCCAACGTCTAGAATGAGACAGAGAACAGGTACCCTGAATCCCACAGACACAGTCCAAGTGAGGACTCAGAGGAAAGGGACAGGCCTTTAAAAAGGCGTAAACCACTAGAGCTCATTCCAGAAGAATCACCTGCCTGGCCTCATATCTGGTTAAGAAATTGAATTTGTGGAAATGACATAATTGTTACGTCTCAATTCTACCTCAGGTAAAAAAACATAAATGTGTAATTAAAAGCTTTCCACACAGCATTTAAGGGGGAAAAAACCATACAACTTTCCAGAAAATTCAGGAGGCAGAAACCTCTCCCAACCCGTTCTCAGAGACAAGCCTGACTCTTATACACAGCCATACAGATGTCACAACACGGGAGAATGACATACAAACCCCCGTCATCAGCACGGGCACAACGATCCTTAATAACACGCAGGCGGATCAAAGCCGGCGACCTGCACAGGCACACCCGGGGCAGGCGACACCCACCCTGGCCACGCAAGGCTAGTTCAGCATCCAAAGGTCAAGGACCTAACTCGCCATCTCTACAATTTACAGAACACTGAACAGATGTAGAAAACGCATTTGAGAAAAACTCAACATCCATTCACATTAAAAGAAAAAAAGCCCCGAGCAAACTAGGAATGCGGGAGAATTTCACGAACCTGATAAATGGCATGTACAAGAAAACGTGTACCGTGAACACCATCCTTAGTGGGGAAAAAGCGAAAGGTGTCCCCTGTCCCCGAGACCAGGAACAAGGCAAGGATGTCCCTTGTCCCCACACCAACTGAGCATGATCACAAGACAAGATGTGAGGGAGGACACAGCGACGTCTCTATCTGCAGAGGACACGCTGGTCTACACAGAAAATCCCAGAGAACCCACCAAAACTACCTGCCAGAAGAAGTGAGTTGTGCGATGTTGTCAAATACGAGGTCAATACGTAGATTTTTAAAAATATTTCTAGGGGCGCCTGGGTGATTCGGTCCGCTGAGCATCTGGCTTCAGCTCAGGTTATGATCTCACGGTTTGTGAGCTCGAGCCCTGTCAGGCTCTGTGCTGACAGCTCAGAGCCTAGAGCCTGCTTCAGATTCTGTGTCTCCTTCTCTCTCTGACCCTCCCCACTGTGCTCTATCTCTCTCTGTCTCCCAAAAATAAATAAAGGTAAAAAAATTAAAAAAAAATATTTCTATATATCAGCAGTATACAATTGGAAATTTTAAAATTTCAAGTTTCCTTTAACAGTAGAAGGCATGAAGCACTTACTTACGTTAAGGTTTGTATTTTACTTAAATATAAATCTACCAAGAACGGAAGTTGAGATTTTTGCAATCAAGTTTACGTCCAAGAATTCTGTCCTTCATTCATTCAGTGTTTCTTGAGCAACTAGTATGTCCCAGACACATACTGCATTTTATTGGTACAGTGTCCCCCCAAAATCTAAACTTAGGAAACTAGGTAAGCTCTCCTCTGTTTCTTTACATTAAAGAAACAAATTCTGTTCAGGGGGACCCTGTGCTCTGAATCCCCCCTCCCCTCGGCCCTTCTCTAGCTACCGACCTCTTCACGGTCCTGTGGCATCTGGCCATTCTGCTCAGGGCGGTAACTGAAAACCCACCCGGGCCAGCACTGGTGGGCAGCGTAAGCTATCACTTGACCGCCCGAGCGCATGCCCAGCCCAACGGAGGCACGGGGGTCCCTCAGCGCGTCGCCCCCACCTACAGCGCGGTATGCGATAGGGTTGTTGAGAGTTTTATTTTGTTCTTGTATCTTTCAATTGTGATGTCACCAAAACTTATCAACTAATTCTGATTTTCACGTGGAATCTCGTTACTATGGATAAGAACGGGTCACGCTGCCTTGGTTTCGAGTCCTAGTTCATAACCTTTTCTTGGGTCGAGTTTGTGACATTTTTCCGCCTCAGTAAAACAGGGACAGCAACTCTGGTGACTTTACAGGACGCTTGTGGGAGAGCCCGTCACGCACACTGAACACGCGGCCCGGGGCCTGGCACACGGGAATCGTCAATAAATGTCCGCTCCGGCGGCGACGAGGACAGGGGTAGGAACACGGTAGCGGGAAGCCACACCTTCCTCGTTCTGTGCGCGTCGGGCGGGCCTGTGAGCATTTAATCACCGTTAACTCTTTTGTTCGATTCAATTTTCCCAATCGACCTATCAGGATAATTTTAAAAACTGTTTCTCTCCATCAAATGTATTTATTTTCCCTGCAAGTTTCATGTCATCTGCGAATTTCACGGGCACGTGTCCTGCACTTTAAGCACCCTGGTAAAACCGCCCCCCGGACAGCCGTGAGCGCACACCCTGACGAACCTGGACGGCCTCAGCTAGCAGCCAGCACCCCACGGCCCCTTTGCCACAAACACCCCCGAGGACGTCACGGAAGACTCTGGAATGCTGTGCAGTGGTCCTGATTCTCGTGAACCCGGTCCACTCTACGCTTCCTTCCCACTGCGCGAAAGGACTGCGGTCGTATTGTCATGTTGCTCTTAGACTGCGAACAATACATTCTAGAACCTTCCCTGGCAGGCATGTGAAGCTCAGTGGTCTGAAGCTTCTGCCCCCCTTTCAAAGTGAGAACTGCATACGTGAACCGGCGCTGGCTTCTGGAAACCTCCCGTGTCTAGAGGTGACTTCAAAGACAAGAGAGGGTCAACCATCTCAACGGTGACAATGTACTTGTTCAGATGGAGAAATACGGATTCAATTAGAGGAGTGTCCTCTCTCCAGTTTCTTCTCCCAAACAAGGCAAAGTGTGCTCATTTATACAAACCCTTTCCTGCATATAAAGAGTCTCTTCCCAGAGACATGGAACCAGAGACGCTGCCCATTCCTCTCCGTTCTCTGCAAGTCCCCACGGAAGTAGCCGTTTTCTCACTGTGCCCGGCTCTGAGACTCAGAATTAATATTAAATCTAATCTTTTTTCAGCCGAAACGGATTCCGAATGGTCACGTGCCCTTCCTGTTTGCCTCCGGGGACCTGGTACATAAGTGTCCCAACACAATGTGCGGTAGGGGCTGGGCGCCATACTTTATGAACGCCTTCCCACGACACTTCCGGCCCAGCCCCTGAGGCCTTTGATGTGGTGACGGGTGGACAGGTGTCATCCTGGCTCCTGAAGATCACAGAACCATATTATAAGACCTGATAGATTTTTTTTTAATGTTTATTTATTGTGAGATAGAGAGAAACAGAGCATGAGTAGGGGAGGGGCACAGAGAGAGAGGGAGAGAGAGGGAGAGACAGACTCTAAAGCAGGCTCCAGGTTCCGAGCTGTCAGCACAGAGCCCGACGCGGGGTTCGAACCCACGAACCATGAGATCATGACCTGAGCTGAAGTCGGCCACTCGGCCGCTAACCGACTGAGGCTCCGAGGTGCCCCAAGAACTGATAGATTTTATCATACTTTACCAAGTTTATTTTGCAAAAGATGAAAAGAGAGGGAGCGTTATTACAGGAAAGCTCCACAATAGTGGGAAGTGCGTTCAAAATGGCTACGTTCTGGTTTTCAGGAAAATGTCCCTCCGTAAACCACCGTGTCAAAAGTCATGATTCATTCAAATGAATGACCCTTCAAATTTGTACTTCATCCTAAATCTAAAAGGAAACAATTGAGATCAACCAGCTGGCCCTGTGCTCTCTAACTTGTGTTGGCCCCTTTCCATGTATTTAAGACAGAAATATTTTATGACCTTTCGCTCCCCAATGAGGCCTCTATCTTTTCCATTATTCCTCCCGTGGCTCTTCCTGTGGGTCCTAAAAGCCAGTGCAAGAGAGCTCTGGTTATACCGGTTGGTGGTGGAGAGCAAATGTATACAAACACTTGATGCTCTTTAACGAAAAAATCAGCGTGAAGTAATTAGGAAGCAACAGTCATACTTACCTGCTTCCTCTAGAAAACGGCCACACTGCCCATTCTCATCTTAAAAATTCATAATCCAGGGGCGCCTGGGCAGCTCAGTCAGTTAAGCGTCCGACTCTTGACTTCAGCTCAGGTCATGATCTGACGGTTCATGAGATCGAGCCCTGCGTCAGGCTCCTTGCTGACACTGCAGAGCCTGCCTGGGATTCTCTCTGCCCCTCCTCCACTCATGCCCCTTCTCTCTCACTCTCTCTCAAAATAAATAAACTTAAAAAAAA
>PJEM01018846.1:0-17605 GCA_004023845.1 Helogale parvula | reverse complement strand
GGGGGGCCGGCTGTGCTCTCCTGCTCACAGAGAACCCCAAGTGGGAAGGCTTCCTTGCCTCGTCCACTTCCTTTCCTTGATACGCAGCAAATTCCTGGTCAGCCTTTGTTGTGGGCCGCGGGCCTGTCCCTTCCCTTGCTGTTTACAGCCCGCAGGTATTTGTAGACAGATCTTATCTGCCTTCCCTCTTAGTCACCTCTTGGCCCAGCTCTGTATTTACGCTCTTAAACTCTGCTCCTGGGTCTGACCTCTTGCCACTTGCTGAAGGATAAGTTGTTTTTTATTTTTTATTTCATTCTGCTTTGATTATTTTAAGAGATGTGATAAACTAAAAATGGCCTGGCAAGTATGGTCTTGAAATAGAACAAATAAGAAAATGATTTATTTGTATATTTTATATACATACATATATACGTAATGTGTGTGTTTGTGCATGTGTGTCGTGAGTGTATTAGTGTGTAGTGTGTGTGAGTGTGTTAGCACATGGTGCGTGTATGTCTTAGCACATCGTTTATGTGTGTGTTAGTTAACACATCGTGTGTGTGTGTGTGTGTGTGTGTGTGTGTGTGCGCACGCTAGTGCATAGTACGGGCGGTGTGCTATAAACCTGAGGCACGAGCCCCCGTCTTGGCTCTCACCATTGTTCTCCTCAACCATTAGTCTGCAGCCTGGATTCTTCAAGTTTCTCCAGGAATAAGTCTACCCTAAATTACGAGGTGGGGGGGGAAGGAGCGATGAGAAAGCAGAAAATGATAAAGTGCCTGGCTGTCCTTTAGCACAAAGCCGTCTCTGTCAGGCCGTAGGGTATGCAGGAAGGTGGTGGTTTTCACGATTTCGTTGTATGTATCCACCTCCATTTTGTCTTCAGTATTCTCATTTTTCATTCTTTTTCTTTTGTGTTTTATCCTCCTCTTCCCCACCTTGTGCCTCTTCTGTAGTGAGCTTTCCCCACCGTGCCTTCTGTCAGAAATACTGGTTAATAACACTTGTAGGAAGACATCTTCACCACCTCGGCACCGGACACAAATGCACCAGCACATACCATAAGTGGAAATTGCAGGTTGGACTTTATAATAATGAACAGTTGGGTTTTTTGAAAGATACTATTAAGAAAATGAAAAGGCAAGCCATAGAAAGGGGAGAAAATATTCGACCTCCATGTATTTGAAAAGGAACTCGATTTCAAAATATGAAGAATTCTTACAGCCCAATCAGATTTCTTTGAAAATGCACATGGCATAAGAACAGAATGTCACAAAACAGGCGAGGTGAGTGGAACAGAAGCACAAGAAAAGCCCCAAACATCCCGGGTCATCAGGGAAATGCAAATTAGACCTGCAGTGAGTTAGGGCTGTGGACTGCTCTGACCCGTTGGTGCCAAAATTAAAACGCTGAATTACGGCAAGGACACAGAGCGACCAGAACTCCTGCTTTGCGGAGTCTGAAGAGGCGCAGGCACTCCGGAGAAGTGTCTGGTAATTTCTTATTCACGTTTACCTATACTTTCCAAATGAGCCGACAGCTCCACGTGTAGGGATCTACCCAAGAAAAGCAGCAGCCGCAGTCAGCAAGAGAACTTAACACACAAGTGTTCGTAGCAACCTTCGTCATGTCTGGCAGGTGGCCAGAGCCACGTGCCCATCCGCAGGTGGACAGGTGAAAAGCTGGTCTGTTCATCCAATAATGCAACAGGAAATACGGCAGAAAGGAGCAGGCCGCTTACGCAGTCAGCAGCGCAGCGGAATCTCAGACACATTGTGCGGAGCAGAAGTCCAATCCAAGAGAGAGATGCTGCATTATTCCCCTTGTGTGAACTCCAGGGGAAGGGGACGCCAGTCTATAGCAAGTGACACGTCAGCGGTTGTCCAGAGGCGGGGACCATAACTCAGCACAGGTGGACAGGAATGAGCCTTCTGGTGGAGGGGGAGACAGGGATGATGGAAATACTCTACTCTTGATTGCGGTGTGACTAAATGGGTCATTTCTAGCTTTTGATTTAAAGTGAGAGCTGTGTGACTCTTCCCTTCATGTGACTTTGTCCCTTTAAACTGGGTACGTTTATAGTTTGTAAAGTATACCTCAGTAAAGTTGATTTTAAAGTTAAACGTAAAAATAAGCACTTCCCCGCTGCTAGAAAATGAGACCATGGCTTCTTTATGCATCTATGTGAATTTGGGCCACTGTGTTCCCTCCCCCGGGCAGTATTTGCGTTTTTAGATAAAGCAAACATTAACGGCATCAGCCAAGAGGTAAGGAATGGGAGTCTGGGCGTGGAAACCGTGTCCCCACCGTCAGTAAGTTATGGAGACGCCCCTTACTCATCAGGCTGACCTCGGTTTCAGACACATACATCAACAGTAGGCTGCATCAGTGATGATAGATCTCAGCGGACATCTCCTCAGGCACGGACCCTGAAGCCCGCACCGCTCCCCATCAGGCACGTTACTGCACTTCCCAAATGTTGCATCTTTCAAATTGCAGGTTTGTGGCAGCTGTGCCTGAAGCAAGTCTATCAGAACCGTATTCCAACAGGATTTGCTCACTTCATGTTTCTCTGCCACATTTTGGGTAATTCTCGTAATATTTCACAATTTTTTCCATCATGGTTACATTTTTATGATGATCTGTGATCAGTGATCCTTGCTATCACTACTGTAATTGTTTTGGGGTGCCCTGAACCACACCCATCACACAGGACATTGAACCTGATAAATACATGTGTTCTGACTGCGCCACCCACCAGGAGCACCCCGCCTCTCTCCCTCTCCCCAGGCCTCCCTGTTCCCTGAGACACAGCAGTATTGAAATTACGTCAGTCAATAACCCTACAGTGACCTCGAAATGGTCACGTGAAGGGAAGAGTCACACATCTCTCACTTTAAATCAAAAGCTAGAAATGATTAAGCTTCGTGAGGAAAGCCTGTCAAAAGCCGAGATAGGCTGTAAGCTAGGTCTCTTGTGCCAAGCAGTTAGCCAAGTTGTGAACACAAAGGGAAAGTTCTTGAAGGAAATTAAAGGGCGACTCCAGTGAACACATGCATGATAAGAAAGGGCAACAGCCTTACTGCCAACATGGAGGAAGTCTGAGTGGTCTGGATGGAAGATCAAACCAAGCACAACATTCCCTTAAGCCACAGCCTAATCCAGGCGAGGCGCTAACTCTCTTCGAGGCTATGAAGGTTGGGAGAGGTGAGGGAGCCGCAGAAGAAAGACCTCTGAGGCCAGCAGAGGTCTGTTGGTGAGGATTAGGGAAAGAAGCCGTCTCCATAACATGAAAGTTCAAGGTGAACCGTCCAGTGCTGATGCAGAAGCTGCAGCAAGTTCTCCAGGAGATCGAGCTGAGAGCACTCAGGAAGGTGGCTACGCTAGATAACATTTTCAGTGTAGACCAAACAGCCTTCTGTTGGAAGGAAAGGCCACGTAGGGCTTTCACCGCCAGAGAGAAGTCAGTGCCTGGCCTCAAAGCTACTAAAGGACAGGGTGACTCCCTTGTGAGGGGCTCAGGCAGCTGGTGACCTGAAGTGGAAGCCAGCACCCGAGTACCATCCTGAAAACCCCAGGGCCCTTCAGGATTCTGCTAAGTCTCCTCTGCCTCTGCTCCACGAGGAGAACTCCACAGCCCGAGGACACACCTCTGTTGACATCATGGTTACTGACTACGGTGAACCCACTGCCGACATCTACTTCCTGCTCAGAGGAAAGAGATTCCTTTCAAAACCTCGCTGCTCACTGACAGAGCCCCGGTCAGCTGAGAGCTCTGATGGGGACGGACAGTGCGGGTGACGTGGTTTTCGCGCCTGCGGACACAGCATCCATTCTGCAGCCTGGATCAAGGCGTCACTTCAACATTCAAGTCTTATAATTGAAGAAATGCATTTCTTAAGGCAACAGGTGCCATAGATGGTAACTCCTCTCACAGCTCTGGGCAAAGTAACTTGGAAACCTTCCAGAAAGGAGCCCCATTCTAGATGCCATAAAGAACACCCGTGACTCACGGGAAGAGAACAAAATATCAACATAAACAGGAGCTCAGAACCAGGGGAGTCCAGCCCTCATGGACGACTCCGAGGGATTCAAGACTCATGGAGGAGGCGGAGGCAGATGCGGAGGAAGGAGCCTGAGACGAGGGTCAGCAGTGGGGCCTGAAAACGGGACTGAATCGCTGTGCTCTCATGAGCAGACTGGGACAGATGAGGAGACGCTTCGTGTGGATGAAGAAAGAAAGGAGGTTCCTGAGATGGAAGCTGCTCCTGGAGCAGAGGCTGTGGAAACCGTTGAAATGACAACAAGGGACTGAGGACATGACTAAACAGAGTTGGGAAGCAGCGGGAGGCTTGTGAGGATGGACTCTGAAGCTGGAACAAGTCCTACTGTGGGCAAAATGCTGTCAAACTGGTCATCTGTTTTTTTTCTTATATTATCCTACGAATGAAGTCATATGGTGTTTGCCTTTCTCCAACTGGCTTATTTAACTTAGCATAATCCTCTCTAGATCTGTGTTGTTGGAAATGGCAAGATTTCATCCTTTTTTATGGCTGAGTCATATTCCATTATAGTAATATTCTGAAATAGGTGAAAGGGATTAAAAGTAAATTTATTGCGATGAGCACTGAGTAATACACAGAAGTGTTGAATCACTGTATTGTGCACCTGAAACTAATATAACACTGTATGTCAACTCTACTGGAATTAAAATTTAAAAAAAATTTAATGCTATCAAACTCCGCCACATGCCACAGGGAAATCATTCATGCCAGGAGGACTCGATCAGTGTGGCAGACTGCCCTGTTTTCTTATTTTAAGAAACTGCCACAGCCACCCCAGCCTTCAGCTACTGCCACCCCACTCAGCCAGCGACCATCAACACTGAGGCAGGACCCCACCAGCCCGACAGTTACAACTTGTGGAAGTCTAGATGATGGTTAGCATTCTTTAGTAATAAAGTATATTTTAATTAAGGTATGTACCCTGTGTTTTTAGACATAATGCTGTTGCACACCTAATGGACTACATGATAGTGTAACCATAACTTTCATATGTGGTAGGAAAGCAGAACTCACGTGATTCACTTGGTTGTGATACTTGCGCCTCTGCGGTGCTCTGGCACCAAGCCAGCGACGCGCGGAGGCACGCCTGTGTTCTGACCGTGGATTCTGGGGTACTGTAAAACTACGTCTGCAGAGGTGTTTGAGCCCATGAAAACAGATGTGCTCTTTGATAACGCTCCATTTGCATGTCAGTTTTGAAACATAATTTGGCTGACGTATCAAACATCTACAGGATTACAAACCAGTATCCATTAAGATATTCTTTTTAAAGTTTGAGAACTTTCTCTCTTGCTTTTATTTACCATGTTTCAACTGTGAGGCCCTGAGGCATCTGTCTGTTTTGGTGCTCACACAATTTCCAGCAGGTAGGAAACAGGCTCTGTTGGAAAATGTGTCTCCTTGAGGGGCTGGGAGAGGCTGGTCCTTGGCCCCCCCCCCCACCCCCCAGGCCGTCCTCACTGCCTGAGCCACAGCAGCAGGGGGAGTGGCTGTCAGACCTTGTGGCGCTCCTGCTCAGCTGTCCCCCGGGGGCGGCGCTTCCTCAAGGCCAGTGGGCGTGTTTCCCCACAGCCCACAGAGGGGCCGGCCCGTGAAAGAAACATAGAAACTGGGCCCCTCACATCTGATCTCTGTGCTGCACTCCCGTTATTCTAATAATGAATTAAAAAAACATCAAACCAACACCAACGACCTCTCCCCATACACACAAATTCCGTAATAAACCTCCAGGACTGATTAGATGGGTTAAAATGCCATGAAATGGCCCAGTGAATGTCTGCCTTCTCCAGCATATTTTTGTCATATGGACCAAGTTTCTTAGAATCATAAAGTTACATACAATGGAAGCTTTTGAAATTAGCCAGGGAGGGGGGAGGGGCGGGAAACTGAGTTGCTAAGTGCAAAGGAGTAAGAGCAAAGATGTGGATCATAAGGGACCATCGAATCAAAAATGTCTACCCAGAGGGGCACCTGGGGGGCTCGGTCGGTTAAGCATCCAACTGAGGCTCAGGTCGTGATTCATGGTTCATGAGTTTGAGCCCCGCATCGGGCTCTGTGCTGACAGCTCAGAGCTTGGAGCCTGCTTTGGGTTCTGTGTCTCCCTCTCTCTCTGTCTCCCTCCTGCTCACTGTCTGTCTGTCTGTCTCTCTTTCAAAAATAAGTCTTTTAAAAGAAAATGTCTACACGGAAAGAAGTTTAGAAAATTACCTAGTACTGTCCCGTTGTTTTATAGGCTAAGAACTTGGACCTAGAGAAGTGGTCCTCCTAACAGCCCTTCTGTTCCTTCTCGGAGAATCTGTTACTTCTTTTTCATCCCTGTGTCTCCCCTGTAAGGTGTGCAGGGGTGGGATGAAGTCTCCAGGACCAGACCCACACAGCCAGCTGTGAGTCAGAACCAGAAGGAGCCCAGGCCTCCAGGCACCCAGCCCCCTCCTCTTGCCCGGCTCCTAAAGCCTAGAAGGGTCTCTCGCTGTTTTTTAATCCCTTCTCCCAAAAGTTGACATCTAGATAAGACCTTTCCTCCCTAAGACTTTGTCAGTGGCCCCGTTTCTCCTCCCTCCCTATGCGCCTACCCCCTTGGGACTTTGTATTCATTGAAGAAGAACGTATTTCACCCAAGGGTAAGTGTTTTGTGAATCTTAAGAGCAGGGAGTCTGTGGCCTTTCCCTGTGAGGCGGTCCCAGAAACCACAGCAGACGGCGGAGTGTCAGGAAAATGTTATGCCTGGGCTTGCCATTGTGACCAAACACTCAGCAGCAAATAAATCATAGATACGAACAAGGACATGTCCTTAAACTGAGACATAACGCTACAAACCGTTGTTTCTTCTAAAATAACTTTACGCCGGAACCGCCGGACCGTGTGTGCTAGGTTGTGGATGGGGCTCGGTGCCACTGGTCTGTCTGTGCCTTCATCAGAGGGCTTAGAGAAATCAGATTTGGTTTTTAAGCGTTGGGAATTAAGGAAATTGTTTCTGTAAAATAAGAAAAATGTTACATTGCTCTTTAAAAAAAATAACAAAACCTACCAATCAGAATTTATTTTCATAGAAAAAATCTGTAAACAAGATTATAAACATTTGGTTGGTTCAGTGATTCCCATAGACAGCCGACAAATCGCTCAGTGCAGAAGTGTTGTCAGTTTCTGGAGAGTGCTTTTTTCCCCCTCGTTCTTTGAAGACTATGTCTGGTTATATGTATAAGGAATTATAAATCCTTGAAGCCTTGAAATGATAGAATGGTTTCTTTAACTTGTGTTGACTAAAATATCTGAACCATCTAGGAACGCCCAAAGAGGAGCGGGGGAGGTTTTGAGTAACCAAGTACAAGCCACCCAAAGTAGAAAATTCACAGTAGTGGATGATGACGTGGCCTAAAAATGGCATTCACGATAGGCCGTTTTACAAATCTTGATTCAAACCATAGCTTTGAGTGAGCGCTTCTTTAAAAGCCGGATCCGTGTGAGGTGTCCCGTCATCTACCCTGCGGCAAGATCCGGGCCCTGGCTACAGGGCCTTCCCCAAGTCCCAGGGCCGGTGACCGTCAGCCGGAGGGAGGGCACAGAGGAAATGCCTCTCTCTCTCTCCTTCCTCCGCACTGAACTGTAGTGTGGAACAGAGACACTTCACAGGGAGGAAGATGCCCATGAGAAAATGCGGAGACCAAAAGAAAACAAACAGAAGAGATTGCAACCATGGGAAACTCGGAGTCCCCACTGTCCAGCTGGGTCCTGGCCAGGATGCACTTGGCAGTGGAGGAGGGACGTGGGCAGGCGGCAGGCCCGCTTCGGCAGAGGAAGGCCGAGCAGGTAGAATACCAGTCCTGGTCTGCCCCGGGAGGAGAGGGGGCTGGCGCTCACCCCCAGCACCGTGAGCCAGAGCTCATGCAGGACCCCAGTCTCATAGGGCCCGGGGAACAGGCCAGGGAAGAGGGCAGACCTGCCGGCCGCAGTGCGGGGGCAGCTCAGAGCCTGACCCTGAGCCCTGCCGGAGCAGCCCCCAGGCCATACCTGCCCGTGGCCGTGGGAGGCTGCGGGGCCTCCGAGAAGCAGGAGGAGGCCCGGTGGCCATCTGCAGAGACTCCAGAGACAAGTAGAGACCTCTGCTCTAAGACTGGAGGCGCCTGTTTCCGTGGGGTGGCTCGTTTGTTTCGAAATTGAAACTGCAGTAGCCGAACCGATTTCCTTTCGTGGTTCATTTCTGCTTCTAAGCTGGTGAAGGCCGCGGCCGTATGCCATTCTTCTGTGGTGGACCGTTCAGTACGCGGCACACAGCCCCCACCTGTTAGCATGTGTCTTCTAAACTCATGGTGTTGGAGCAGTCAATAGGCCTGTCTGCAGTAGAACTGGTTTCTTTCTATTCAGAGCCTCTTGGATTATAATCCGGCGCTGCTGCTTCTTTAGAATCACCCGGAGAGATTTTTAAACTCGTGTTCCCTGGGCCATACCTCCTTTAATTAAGTCAGAATGTCTGGGACCCCCCCCCCCCCAGGTGACTGCAGTGTGCAGTCCAGACAGAACCACGGACAGTCCTTTCTCAGCCAGGGACCCCGGAGAGTCAGAGCCAATGCCCAGGCCTCACCCCACCTCACCCCACACACCCCGCACAGGCGCTCTGACGCAGTAGCTTCCTGCAACACCATTTTGTTAGGTAGGTAGGTAGGTAGGTAGGTAGGTAGGTAGGTAGGTAGGTAGGTAGTTAGCAGCACCTTCTTAAAAGTTTCCCAGGCCATTCTGTGCAGCCAGAACAAGACCTCTCTAGAGAATGCTCCCCTGCAACTCTGCCCAGTGGCTGGCTTGACGCCCTTTCCAGAATTTTGTTTAGAACCCCCTCCCCCCCACCTTTAACTTACACTGTGGAATTGCTCTAGTTTTTTTTTTTATAAGATTACGATTTTTTTTTTTTTTTTTTTTTTTTGCTGCCTACCAGACTGCTCCTTAAACGGTCAAATAAAACGTTCTGTAAGACCGAGAAGCTTTCTCAGCATGAACGTCCTATCATGATTTTTGAAACCGAGAATTAAGAGCAGCTGAGGTCCAAGTGTGGCCGGATGGCAGACGTGGCTCCCGCTAGAGCACGTGGACGCCCCCAGCACAGACCCCTGAAGAGGGACGGGACCCACCGTGCTCCAGCTTTGACCTGTTTCTCGCAGTTGTTGAAAACTATGAGGCATGAAATGCAGATTTATGACTTTTTTTTAAAAAAGTTATTTGTGGATTCCCAAGGCGATTATGTTCCCATCACTTAACGTCGCCTTTAAAACTCAAGCGATGCTTTAAAAGAGTAAAGTAGAACATTTGAGTCTGGTGCACACAGAGTCCTAACATGGTCGTCCTGGGGGCTTTGAGCCGAAGTGAGGGAAGCGCCTGGTGCCCTCCCGCCGTCGGTCACGGTGAGCAGACAGCAAGGCTCGTCTCTGCGCAGCTTTCGGGAAAGCAAAGCCATGGTGATTCCCCTTCGGCGCATTTTATTTCACCTTTTTTTATGCATAAAATGAGCAGTGGAGGAAAATGTCTTAGGAGAGGGAACCCCTGCACACTGGGCAGGCCTTTCCTTCCATCCCTTTTGACAACATCGTGGATTTTATTTCCCCCGGGGGTCCCGGTACCCAGGATCCCTCACCCGGGCTTTGCCAGCCAGCCCGCCAGCCGCTTGCTCCCCCTCCCCCTGCCCTTGGGAATCTCTCTTCAGCTTTACTTCCAAAACAGTTTGAACCTGTGCTGTGAGAGCCAATGCTGTTTCTATGTCAGTTCTGTGTCACTTAAGTTACAAAAAAATATTTTTTTAACTTAAAACCAGGGTGTCTGAGTGGCTCAGTCGGTTAGGCATCTGACTCTTGGTTTCAGCTCAGGTGGTAATCTCACGGTTCGTGGGCTTGAGCCCCGCATCAGGCTCTGTGCTGGCCTTGTGGAGTCTGCTTGGGATTCTCTCTCTGCCTTTCTCTGCCCCTCCCCATGCATGCTGTCTCCATCTCTCTCAAAATAAATAAACTTAAGAAAAAAATTAAGACCAGCGCTGAGTACAGAAACCACACTCCACATCTGACAACACTCGCTTCTGCGTGAGGCTTTTTCTGCCAAGAACCATAAGAATTCTTGAAATCATTCGCACCATTTTTTACTGATCTTTAGAGTCGCCTTCCTGCAGCATGTTCTGGGCTCCCCATCGTCAGGCTGTTAAACGTCGCATGCTTCCACTGGCCGTAAATCGATGCAGATGTGTGGGGGTGAGTTACCTTTGGGTCTCATCCCATCTGTAGGAGCTGGGTGGGGACAGACGCCACTTGGTACTGTCCCCAGAGCTCTGACCTGGGAGATCACAGACATGGGGCGGCAGCTGTCTGCCATATAGACTGGTCTCCTTAAGTGTTTATCATATTATACATAGATAGATAGATGTTGTTGTTAACTCCCAGGGGCACTGTGGTTTTCTGTGAGTGAGGGCTCTGCCTTGTCTCTGCATCCAGTACCACTGGGTCCTGGCTCAGCCCTCTCGTTGTACAGGGATTCATCAGTTACAGCCCACTCTTACGAATTCAGCAGTGTTAGGCATGTGTTGGGTGTCAGGACAGCAGGGGGAATGATGTGGTCCACAGCCACTCTGGGGGCAATGATGTGCATCTCGCGCCCAGAGAAATGGAGATCTAACAGTCTTACACAGCGCAAGATCGTGTAGCTACAGGATGGAGGAGTCAGGATCCGTGTGCTGTCTTTATAATGTCAAAATCTCACATTAGCAAAGAAATCAAGCTTGAATTTGAACTAGACAAATCTAATGAATTTAGATGTACCTGAAAGAATCAGATGGTTCTAGAAGACCTGAATATCTTCAGATATGGACTGTCAAAGGAACTGATGGATGTAAAACTATTTGCACATAGAAATTCAGAGGTTAGTTATTCCCGTGTTCTGCGGATCATAAATTTTAAGGCCACGTGTTGCGCCGTAAAGGGGGTAGGCTGAGGGACAGATGGGCGTGGGATGCTTGGCCCTCCACCCCCACGGCGCCTGGGCCAAATCACTCTGAGCCTCGGTTTTATCAGCTGTAAGTCATGGATAATAATGGTCTCTGCCTCACAGGATTTCTGTGATAATTAAAATCGGATACGTCATAGAATGTACCTAGAACACTCTAGCAGAGGTGCTGCAGGCAAGGTTCAGTAATGTGAACATTTATTTAGTATCACAGTTGTTACTTCTAATGGCCACTGCCTTCCTAATGGTAATGAAAGGGACCCCTCGCCATCGAGTTACACAAGCCCAAATCCTCAGAGTCCTCCTGAGACTCTGTTTGGGGGGGAGGTGAGTTGAGACATGAGATTGGCCCCATGGAGGGACAGTGTCTGGACGAAGGTAATAACACCGCAGCAGCTGTTTATTTAGTAACTCTCTCAGAGCGAGGCATTGTGCTCGGCATACATTTTCACTCTTCCAACATTTCCGCTAGCTTGACATCATGATTATTTCCACTTGCAGAAGCTCAGACTTAGGCTGCTTGAGGGCTTGTCCCCGGCCACACAGACCCGAAGGAGAAGAGCTGGGATTTAGACCCCGGTTCTTCCTGGAATGGAGGCCCGCCCTGGCTTCACTGGACCTCTTGGCCTCTAGCACAGGAACGGTGGAGGCGTGACCACAGAGTTGTTAGACAGCTTGGGCGGTGGGGCGTTAGGGCGGCCAGCTAGAGGGAGGAAGCGAAGGTGTTCCTAAAGTTTCAAGACCGGATGATTGGGAGAGTGAGAGAAACAGGAACCGGGAGCCAGGTGAAGAAGGAAGATGATTGGTATCGCCGATGCACTAGGTTAGACAGCCTTGAACTGGTCCAGCAGAGGTTGGGGGGGTGTGGCCTGGACCTGGGCTAGTAACGAAGCCGTCACCTGATGGCTAGTTCTATGGATTCAGCTTCCAACTGACTCTCTCTCTCTCTCTCTCTCTCTCTCTCTCTCTCTCTCTCTCACATACACACACACACACACACAACCAAAATAGTAGCTTGTCCAACATATACAACGTATAGAAATACTGATGCACATATACAGTAGCCCCCCTTTATCTGTGGGGACACGTTCCCAAATGCCCCCCGGATGCCTCAAACCACAGATAATATGGAACCCCACGTAGAGTAAGGTTTTTCCTATGCATTCATACCTATGATAACACTCATGTATTAGGCACAGTACACGATTAACAGTAATAATAAAGCCAATCACAGCAATGTGCTGTAATAAAAGTTACCTGGATGTGGTCTCTCTTGTCTCTCAAAGCATCCTATCACCCACCCATCTTGTGATGCTGTGAAACAATAAAAGCCTGTGAGATGAGATGAAGTGAGGCAGATGGTATAGACGCTGTGACGTGGCATTGGGCTGCTCCTGACAGTCACAGGGAGGCGGGTGGGCTGCTTTGGGACTGCAGTTGACCCCAGGCAACCAGAACTGTGAAAAGCAACCCTGTAGGTAAAGGAGGGAGGGGGGGGGTGCTCTGCACAGCATGCACAGGCTACACCCATTCATGCATTTATCGAGGGCACCCAAGCCTCTGGGCCGTATCCCTGGTGTAAATGGTAGGAGTGTGGGGAGGACACAGAAGCCGTGTGACCCCAAGGGAAGGACAGGCGCCCAGGGCCCACGGACTTCCCCCAGCTCTGGCTCCGTACCCTTCCACTTTGTGACGCTGGGCAAGTTACTTCCTCTGGAAAACAGAAATGATAATAGTAACTACCCTGCAGAAGTTTTGTGAGTTTTAAATAAGTCAGTATTTAACAAACACTTAGAACAGTGCTGGCACCCAAGAAGTGCTAAGTGTTTATTAAATTGAAAGATGATAGAGATTCGATTTAGCAGGGGATGGCCTGGGCTTCCCTGAGGAGATGACCAGGAACCAGAATCCCAGTGATGAGTAGCAGTTAATCTGACAAGCGAGGGGTTGACCCGCTATCCGGGCAGAGGCACCCGTGTGTTGAAAGGCCCTGTGGCCACGACGGAGCAGCAAGGACAGAGGAGGCTGGCAGGGGACTGTGGAGGCAGAGCCAGGAGGAAGGGGAGGCTCACGCCAGATTCAGCTGCAGGTAACAGGAGGGCCGGGGTCGAGGACGGTCTTGAAGACCATTTAACTTCTTGTTTCTTATAAACCCAAAATTTTGTCATTTACAGTTATTTGTTTTTTTATTTTTTTATTAATTTTTTAAATTTATATTCAAGTTAGTGACAACAATGGTTTCAGGTGTAGATTCCTTAATGCCCCTCACCCATCTAGCCCATCCCCCCTCACAACCCCTTCAGCCACCCTCAGTTTGTTTTCTATATTAAAGAGTCTCTTATGTTTTGTCCCCTTCCTGTTTTTATATCATTTTTGCTTCCCTTTCCTTACGTTCATGTTTTGCATCTTAACTTCCTCATGAGTGAAGTCATATGACGTTTGTCTTTCTCTAACTAATTTCACTTAGCATGATACCTTCTAGTTCCATTCGCGTAGTTGCAAATGGTAAGATTTCATTCTTTTTGATTGCTGAGTAGTATTCCTGTGTGTGTGGTGTGTGTGTGTGTGTGTGTGTGTGTGTGTGTGTGTGTGTGTGTGTACCACATCTTCTTTATCCATTCATCTGCCGATGGACATTTGGACTCTTTCCATACTTTGGCTTTTCTCGATAGCGCTGCTATAAACATTGGGGTCCGTGTGCCTCTTCAAAACAGCACACCTGCATCCCTTGAATAAGTACCTACTAGTGCAACTGCTGGGTCACAGGGTAGTTCTATTTTTAATGTTTTGAGGAACCTCCATATTGTTTTCCAGAGTGGCTGCCCCCGTTTGCATTCCCACCAGCAGTGTGAAACAGATTCTCTCTCTCCACATCCTCGCCAGCGTCTGTTGTTTCTTGAGTTGTTAATGTTAGCCATTCTGACAGGTGTGAGGTGGTTTTGTAGTTTTGATTTGTATTTCCCTGATGATGAGTGAGGCTGAGCATTTCTTCATGTGTCGGTTTGCCATCTGGATGTCTTCTTTGGAGAAGTGTCTGTTCGTGTCTTTAGCTGATTTCCTCACTGAATTATTTGTTATTTGGGTGTTGAGTTTGATAAGTTCTTTATAGATTTTGAATACTGACCCTTTATCTGATATGTCATTTGCAAATATCTTCTCCCATTCTGTCAGTTGTCTTTTAGTTCGATTGTTTCCTTTGCTGTACAGAAGCTTTTTATTTTGATGAGGTCCCAATAGTTCATTTTTGCTTTGTTTCCCTTGCCTCTGGAGGTGCATTGAGTAAGAAGCTGTTGCCCAAGGTCAAAGAGGTTCTAGCCTGCTTTCTCCTCGAGGATTTTGATGGCTTTGCGTCTTACATTTACGTCTTTCATCCATTTTGAGTTTATTTTTGTCTGTGGTGTAGGAAAGTGGTCCAGGTTCATTTTTCTGCATGTCGCTGTCCAGTTTTCCTGACCATCTAACTTTTCTTTTTTTTCCTCTGAGTAGTGGGAAGCTATTAGAGGGCTTTAGGAGGACATGGATTCAGTGTGCTAAGCAAAAGAAGCCAGATACAAACGGGTATGTATGGCATGTCTCCATTTCTCTAGTTTGTAACAGAACAGAGCTCTGTCACCGATGACGACCACACTCAGGATAGTGGCCCTCTCTGTCCGGGGGGTGCGGTCCCTGCATAAGGGAAGGGGGACCCTCTGGAGTGCTGGAAATGTGCAGTGTCTTGGTGGTGGCTGTGGCTGTCCAGGCGACCCATGGGCCGTAAACTTAAGAGGAATGTACTTCATGCACTTAACCGTAAGAGGGCACGAGAGTGGACCCCCCCCCCCTCCCCCCCGTGGATCCCAACCCAGTTTGTAGCTGTTTTCATCACCCAGGAAAGAACTAACTTTGGCTTGGCTAGGGGGTGACTGTAACAGATAAGAGGGATGGATCCATAAGACTTGATGCTCAACTGGGGAGAGAGGGTGCAGGGACCAGCGGGCTGGTCGCATTCACCGAGATTCTGAAAGCAGTGTTACGTCATCATCAAGAACACAGCTCACCGGGTGGGAGTCCGAGCCCCGCCACCTCCCAGGTTTGTGACCCCACGCTCTTGACCTGGTCTGCCTCACTCTCCTCTGTCAACTGGGAACAGCCAGTGTCTCTTTCATATGGTTATTTCAAGGATTAAATGAGTTAATTCATACCAAGTGTTTAGGTGCCTGCTCACAAGTCTGCTCTCAGCAGCTGTTAGCTGTTACCTAGAGGGAACTGGTTTGGGAATGAGCACGAGTTAAGTCTTAAATGTGTTGGGTGCTTGGTCTGTGAGTCTTGTTCATTATAGGGTCCCAGACGCTAGAGGAAAGATTGCCACTAAGTGGGGCACGTTGGTCGTCTGTTGGGAGGAGAGAGGGCAGCGAAGGGCTCTCAGGACCTGGAGGCAGGGGAGGAGGATGAGCCCAGGCCGAGGGAGAAAGCCAGGGGTGACACGTCTCAGGGCCGGGAGGACCAGATGTCCCAGAGGGCAGGGATGTCATCAGCGTGTCCAGAGCTGCTGAGAACTGAGGCAGGACGAGGCCATCTTCTGCTAGGCACCATCCCCCATGCCGTCACTGCCTGGCCTCACAGTCCCGTCCCGTCCCCACGCCCCTGGACAGTGTCGCGACGGCCTCCGCTGCTGCGGAGCTCCCTGCAGCTCAGGCGGCCCTGGCCGGGCAGGGCAGGGGTGCGCCTGGAGGGACCGTCCACATTCCCTCACAGTGGCCGTCCTCCCTGCCACCCCAGCCCCGAGCCTCGCTCTTGGGTTGGTGTGTGGGAATGTGAGGGCAGGGTTCCCCTTTTCCAGACCATCTGTGGTTCCCTGTGGCCTCGGGCACCTCCCTGCTCTAGGCCTCGGTCCGCTTACCAGGAAAGTGGAGCACTTGGACGCACGTGACCCCTGTCAGTGCTCGAGTCCTTCGTCCTGAATGCGCCACTCTGGACGTGCCCGCCCCAGTGGTCTACACTGGCTGCACCGGGACCGTCCCCGCGGTGGGCGCGCTCACCGGTGAGGAACGTCAGCCGGGCTCAGAGCAGGACAGCAGCCGTGGGAGGGAGCAGAGCGTTCCTCTGGGCCCCAGGGCCTCCCCGGCTCCCGCACGGTACCCGGTACCCGCAGCAGCGTGCGGAGCCCTGGCCGCAGCCCTGCACCTCCCCGGCCTCACCCCTGTCCCCTGCCAGCCCCGCGCTCTGCCACCCTGGCCCAGCACGCGCTGCCCGCCAGCAGGCCTGGCCTTCTTGCCTCCAGGGCCACCCCTTCTCAACTCCATCTGCGACCCCGCTGGTTGACCCCCACCCACGGCTCGCCCCCCACCACCACAGGAGACCTTTCCAGGCGTCCTCTGCAGGGTCCTTTCTCGTGTTGCCAGATGTCCCCGCGGCCCGGTCCCCACCGCCGGCTTGTCCTCTACCTTCTCTTGTCTGTGTGTTTCCACCCCTTCCGCCTTCCGGGGTCACTCAAGGCCCCACTCCTCCCAGGGTGCCCGCCCTCCCTGGTCGCCCCGGTTTTTGTCCTGTCACTGCTGCCCTGACTGCCCCCCCCTCCGCTCCCAGGGAGGGACGTCAGCCTGGGTTCCCTAGTAGAGGAGAAGCTGCCCTGAAATCAGACTCCCAGACACAGTGCTCCGTGGTGCCAGACAGTGTTCTAGGGGCCAGGGGTGTGTCACTGAGCGAAACAAAGATTCCTGCCCTTAGATTCGAGCATGAGAAGCAGAGTGAATTATATGTGACGTCAGGAGCCAATAAAATGTGTGGCAAGAGAAAAAGTAGAATGAAGACTGGGATTCTGATTAGGGAGGGTGGGGCAGGCCAGGTGGGAGTGGTGACAGCCGAGGGAAGACTTGACAGTGGCGGAAGAATTAGCCATGCGGACACTGGAAGGAAGAAAGGAAAGTCAGGGCGAAGGCCCTGAGGCACGCGTGCTCTGGTGTGTTCGGGAACAGCAGAGGGCCTGGGGAAGTGGGGTGAGCTAGCAGGAGCGTGCTGAGAGGTAAGTGGGAAGCAGCCGTCCTGTCGCCTGGTTCACGGGCTGCAGCTCTTCTGTGTGAAACCAGCACCAGCATCTTGAGCAGAGAAGAGACATGATTTGACTTTGGCTTTTTAAATTCTCTCCATTGAGAAGAGTCTGTAAGGGGGACAAATTCAGAAGTAGGACAGCAGTTCAAAGGTGTTAGTCCCTGGAGGAGGTGGGTGAGCTGGGCTTGGACTGGAGCAGGTGCATTTGAAGAGCGGCCCTCGGGGCACGAGTTTTGGGCCCCTGCGCCTGGAAGGATGGAGCAGCCAGAAGCTGATTGGAGGCAGCTGCAGGTGGAGGCTGAGGTGCAGGGAGAAGGCCAGGTTGGGTATCAGAGGCCACACATGCAGGGGGGAGGCCAGGAGAGCAGCTGGCCTGGGATTCCAGAAGGAGGGCTGAGCTGGAGACAGGCTCACAGAGGCTGTGTAAGGGCGGGGCGCTGGCTGGGGTCCCCGAGGAGCAAGTGCAGGATGAGGAAGGGCCCCGCGCGGAGTCCAGTGGCGCTGCAGCATTATGAGGCCAGGAAGCCCCCATGGCAAATCAGGGTGGGAGCAGGGGCGTT